>VXAZ01007004.1:824798-942552 GCA_013399875.1 Gymnorhina tibicen
GTTCAGCACACAAAGGGATGTCACACAGGGCTCAGCACACGGGGATGTCACACAGAGTTCAGCACACAAAGGGATGTCACACAGGGCTCAGCACACACAGGGATGTCACACAGAGTTCAGCACACAAAGGGATGTCACACAGGGCTCAGCACACACAGGTGTCACTGAGGGCTCAGCACACGGGGATGTTGCCTGGGGCTCAGCACACCCAGGCATCGCTCAGGGCAGTTCCCGCTGGCCATGCCGTGCTGCTGGGCTCAGGGCCAGCCCCTGGGGCCCTCTGTTTGTTCTCAGAGGTGGTGTTGACCTTCAGCCTGTGCCAGGTGTTTGGCCTTGTGTGCATGGCTTTGTCTGGCTTTCCTCTCCCACTCCTGGCTGTTTGCAGTCTCCCATGGGAGAAGACGCCCTCCCAGATCTGCTCCTCCCTGCAGCTTTTGCTCTGCTTTAACTCTTTCTTGGTTGGAGGCCATGGGTCCTTGCTTGCCACACAACCACGTCCCTCACCGAGCAGGGCCACGAGACACCAGCCTGCAGAACAAAATAACTGAGTGATATATTCACTTTTGGTGTTAAATAAACCTGCACAGCATCTTTACAAGCTGCTTCTGCCCCATCCGTGCAGGTTGATCTCAAAGTGTTCCTTACCAAAGTTTTATCAACAAGTATTAACAGGAGCAAAAAAAAAGCACCTTTGTGCTGTCCTACAGATGAACACAGAGAGCCAAGGAGCTCACAGCTTTCCAGCCCATCTGAATCCCTTTGGTACAGCAGCCCCTTCCCCCTGTGCAGTCCCAGCCATGGCATTCGCCCTGCTCTGTGTCCTTTGAGAAGTGCTCAGGATGCTGCAGAATCCAGCTTGGTCCTTTTGCCAGCTGTTGTGTCAAGGAAAACGTTACAGTCGTGGTCTGTCGCAGGAAGGAAATGCTGTTTTGTGGTACAAGCCTACGTCTGTCCCCTGCAATGTCCTTCCGGGGTCCTGTCCAGGCAGTGCTCAGCATCATGCAGGGGAAGGTCTGTGGCTTCACCCTGCCTGTCCGAGGCAGGGGGGCTGGTGGGATTTACTGGGATTTACTGCCTGTGGATGCGAAGCCACAGCCTCCGCCGCAGACCTGGGAAGAGATGGTGTCTGTCAGCCCCAGGACCCTCCCAGCTCACCATCCTGCTCCTGGGCTGTGCCAGGGCCTGGCACCCCTCAGGGTGCTGGCAGGATACTCACGGTACAGGCGGTGGGCGGTGGGGACCAGGCCCAGCAGGAGGAGAAGGACACCAGTGGCCAGTGGGATCCAGACCAGGGGACTGCAGGGACCTGGAGAGAGGAGAGGACTCAGCACCTGGCACCACCCTGCCCTGGCAGCTTTGGGGAATGGAGTGTGGGGTGGGGAAGGGAGAAAAGCAAGGCAGGTCCTCAAAGGGACAGTGGGGGACGTGACCATCCCCCTGGGGTATCCTTTGAAGGATGCATTACAGAATCACAGGACAAGTAAGGCTGGAAGAGACCACAGTGGGTCATCTGCTCCAACCTCCCTGCTCAAGCAGGGTCATCCCAGAGCACATAGCACAGGATTGTGTCCAGATGGCTTTTGAATATTTTCGGTCAGGAAGACTCCACAGCCTCTCTGGTCAACCTGTTTCAGTGCTCAACCACCCTCACAGTAAAAGAGGCATTGCAGGGAACTTAGCTCTTGAGGTCACAGTAACCTAAACTGAAACACATCCTGGCCCCTAAACCTGTGTATATCCCAGGAACCCCTCCTGCAGGCAGAAGTCAGCTCTGTCCAGAGCAGTGGGTCTGTCTGGACCCAGACACCCACTCCTGCAGGGTGACGTTGTGGTTACCCCCACCCCAGGACAAACTCCAGCTGAGCCCTGAGAACCCCAAGAGCTCAGCAAACCCCTTTTTCCAGGCAGCCTGAGCTGAGCCGGTGCCATACCTTTCTTGCTGGCAGCTTTGCTTTTGATTATCCAGGGCACAGGCTTTTTGGACATGGGCGTCTGCGTGGTCTTTGGAGGCAGAGGCAGAGCATCAACTGGGGGATAAGGAGAAAAAGAGGATGGTCAGTGTGGCTCTGAGTGCAGCAGAGATCTCCAACAGCAGGCAAGAAGGGCTGGAAAGTTTGGGCCTTGGAAAAAGCCCCAGACGTGTGAATCCTGCAAGGGGCTGTGTCACTCAGAGGGGTTGAGAGCTTGACCTGAGCCTCTCAGTGGCCACAGAAGTTACCAAGAGCTTTCAAAAGTATTACTAAAACAACGTACCAGGAAAAGAAGGGGAGAAGGCTAAGGCAGTGAAAAACCCCGAACTTGCTTGAGTGACGTTTGCTGCCAAGCATAATCTCATCAGCGTTGCACAAAATCATAGGTAGCAGGAGATTTCAGTAGCACTGGGAGGTTTTAAGGCATCCCTGGATCTTTTCCTTATTCAGATTGCTCTAATCTTTGCTCAGCATTTGATTATTTTTCTTTCTGATAAAATGAGGGCAAGATTTATTATGGTGTTCCTGAATTACAATGCAGCACATTCATTTCTGAGTAAAGCTGGCCAGGAAAATATCCCAGTAATGTCTTTAAATAGCTGCATGTCTGACTGCTCAAAGCACGCTTATCCAAAATTTTAGGTGATTGAAAACTACTTTTTTTTCTGTTTCTACCCAGGATATAAATTCCTACAGAAACTACCATTCTTTTATATGAAAAGATGAAACATCAGGGCCCTGAGATTTATCTGGACAACTTCTCCCTTACATTATAATAGGCTTAAAGAAAAGAAACCTAAAGACAATTTGTTTTATTATGAGAACTAAAAGGAAAAAAAGAAAATATCCAGAAAAGCCTGACTCCTACCAGAGCACCTGCTGCTGTTTACTTTTTGATTGGTGTCCTTGATCAAGCTGAATTTCAAGCCTGTTTTTCATGCTTTGCACAGAGCTACATGCCAGTTGTTAAAAAACAAGTCTCCTTTATCTTAAACCAGCTTTTCTCTGAGCCTGCAAGAATCCAAAAGGGATTTCTTATCCAGTTCAAGGTACAGAGTATATTTGCAAAAAAAACCCAGAGAAACTGGGACACTGGGTCTGCTTTAGAGTCAGAAGCTGTAGTGGCATTTCAGTTAAATAAGTTTTTTGTAGCTTAGTTAAGTAAGTTATTTGTCTCCCTAAAAGTCTGGAAAAATAAAAGCTGAATCCTACTTCAAATACGTTAGTTTTTCTGCATCAACTCCTGCTCTGTGGTCAAAGGGAAAATGGGCTGAAAAGAGTTTCTGTATGACCCAGATGTCTGTAAAGCCTCTCTCCCTCCATGACACCTGCAGAAAGCTCTGATTTCTGTTTGGAGTCCCCCAGGGATGGTGGGTTGTGAGCTTTCAGGAATAAATCCCATTTCAGTACTTTTTGTGAAGGGTGGTCTTGAAAGCTGCCGTCAGATCCACCCCAGAGATGCGAGGGGTGACGTTCTCTGGCCTTGATGCTGCTCTTGTTACTTGGAGTGAGGGTAAGGAAGAATTATGGAAGGACCTGAGCAGGGCACACATCCTGCCTCTCATCCAAAGTACAGCAGGGGATGAGAAAAACACAGGGCATGGCAATATCAGGAGTTCCCATGGAAATCCTAAAGCACTAGGACCAGTGCTGTGCTCAAGGCATGACCACAGCAGAGCAACTGCTATCACTGACTATCACATGCAGCTGACCTCAAATTTAGCTATTTTCTGTATTTTCTGCTTCGCTGGGAATTTTCTCTTCAGAAGAAACCCAGAGCCACAAGCTTGCATCTCAAAATCGGTAAGAATCTACCAACACTCATCACCCCTTACCCTGGGGACCTTATCACAGCCTGCTGGTGGCACATTTTGGAACCCCGGGGGTGCGGCTTACCCACACTGAGCTGTGTCCCGCTGCCCAGGAGGAGCTGGGAGGACTGGGAGACGGAGCAGTAGTAGGTGCCGTTGTCCGAGGGGTGGAGGTGGCTGATGTGCAGGCTGTAGGAGCTCTGGGACCTCGCCTCATGGACACTAAACTTGTGCTGGCTCACGTTTGTGCCATATGTGGTTTTTCCAAGTGTGTTGGAAAATACCAGGAACTCGAAATGTTGCCTCTCCTGGCTCCAGCGGTACCAGTACACCCCGGTGTGCTCCTTCTTCAGCTCGCAGAGGATTTCAGTTTTATTGTTAGTTTGGGTTAAAATATGCTCTGGAGTTTGGGTTAAAAGTAGATTTGCATAAAAACCTAAGGAAAAAAGAGACAGGAATATATAGTTGTTATTTTAATTTCATTATTTTTCTTCCATGCTAAGTACAGATTTTCTTTATGGACTTAATAAAATCATGTAAACACATAGACCAGTGGGTCACACAAGTGAGAAATGGGAGCATTTTTATCAGGATGCTCCCATATTTCCTCAGAAGCCTTTTTGGGTTCCCCAGCTATTTTTTGGTCAAGCCAAATTATACAGAGGAAGTTTTCTCTGTAAACACTCATCTAGGGAGGAGGCTCACTAGCAGGGAGCGGGATGGAGGGATGGTTTTGAGGGTGTCCTAGGGTCTGTATGTGCAGGGAAGAGCATCACTGCCTGCTCTTGTGGATGCCCCTCTCCTGCCCTCCTTACCTTTCTCATTTTTTAGACATTTCACCTCTCTTTCAACATATTTTTTTTGTGCCTCTTAACTGATTTGCCAGGTTTTTCTTCTAACAGATGCAACACTTATAAGCATCTCAGGGGCAGAAAAAGAGACCAAAACATGTGCAAAACATCTCAAAATGAGGCAATTTTACGTTAGCTTTCAGACAATAATATTTTCCTAAGGAATTTTGAGACATGGGGAAGGAGAGGGAGTGAGGGGCAGCGGCGGGGTTCAAAGCTTTGGTCTGGCATCACATCACTCTGCTTGGGCTTTGCAGCTTTTGTGGATATTATCTACGTCTTGTTTGGCCCAGGCAGATGCGAGGGGTGTCTGTGTGAGCGAGGATGTGTCCTTGTGGAAAGGATAACAGGTAACTTGTGATCCTTTCTGTTCAGCAAACAGTCCTGCAAAGCTGCAGACACTCTGAGACCGAGTGAAAAACAGCCCTCTGAAGATAAGGAGACTCCCGCTTCCCCCGTCTCTTTCCCAGGCATGTTTTAAAGCTGTGTAAAAAGCTCAATAATACACGTTTCTTGTCTTTTTTTACCTTAAAATGTTCCTTTTCTTTCAAAATCCCGAAGTTGCTTACAGCAGTTTTTGCAGCCTCGTGCAGCCCTGCAGACCCTGTGGTGTGGGGATGGGTTGGCACGACCCAAGAACACCTAAAGCCAACAGTGGGGCACAAGGTCCTGATGTCTCCCATGTTCCTGATGGGACAGGCAGAGGAGAGGGCTCTGGTGACTGACAGGGGTCCAGAGCCTTCCTCTGTCCCCCCACCAGTGACCCCATCACTGCCAGTGCTGCAGAGCACTAACATTGAGATGCCAAAACTCAAGTGTTGCACAGCAGCTGCAGCATTTTGCCACATTCTCTGGGTCTGTGATAACATCAGTGTCTCCTTACTATTAAAATACATAATTTTCAGGTTTTAGGGCATAATTATCTTAAATTTTGCTCTGTCAAATACCCATGTGGTTTTTTGGGGATGAAATGTATGTGGCCGTGGGGCAAGGGGGCTTCAGGGTCTTCTTGAGTGCCCTGAGGTCTGGCTCTGCTGGGCATGGGAAACATAACTCTCCATGAAAAACTTTTCCTTGAGCTGTTGGAGACACTGTTAGATAAGTCAGAAGGGATGAGAAGGGATCCTGGAAAATCCTGGCTCAGTGCCAGTGGTCAAGCCAGGGGTGAGCTGGGATGGAGACAGAGCAGAAAAGCTCATCCTCTGTCATACCTTCAACCCCAAAACCTCCCTGTTCCCTTTCTTGGTATAAATTCAAGGGGGCCACGGGGAATCATGGTGCTTGGCCAGACCAGCCTGCAGCACCTTAAAAATGGTCCCTTTTCCTTTTGCTTGTGCAAAGCAAACTCTCATTTACGGAGGTTTTCTCAGCGGGCTGCCCGCCATACAGATCAATAGGATATCAGTACTTGTAAGGCAGGATGGTTTAATAACACGCCAATTCCAGCTGTGGCCCTTGGGAAGTACTCAGCCTTTGGATGATTTAGAAAATTTGATGTCATGTTTATCATCTTCGTGTTACACAGGCAGCATAGAGAGGAGCTACTTTAACTTCTCCATCAGCAGCTTCCCACAGTCCATCTGCACTGAGGGTGCAGTACAAACTCCGTGTGTCTATTCCATTATGTATCGAAATACGAATGGAATATAGAATAGAACAGAACAGAATAGATTATTTCAGTTGGAAGGGACCAACAGCGACCAACTGGTCCCTCTTCCTGACCAGTTCAGGGCTGACCAAAAGCTAAAGCATGTTTTTAATAGCATGACCCAAAATTATTGGAAATAGGTAATAACATCCTGTGGATCTATCCTATGATGGTATATTTAACCTTCCATCATCCAGGTGCTGTGCAACACATCCCATGTGCTGGAGTAGGGTGGAGGAGAGGCTCCAGCACTATTTTAGGTGCCCTCAACCCTCGAGAGACGTGTCCCTCTTACCTGGGATCTGGAGGCAGATGCAGAGATGGAGCCACGGCCGGGCCATGGTGGCGGACTCGGTGATGGAGGGGTTTTGTGCCAGCTCCCCCTTTCCACTCAGTGTCACCTCTGGGTGGCAGGGCTGGCTTCACCTCAGGAAGTTGTTGCCCCTCTCTGCGCAGATCTCTCAGCAGCGGCTGCCAAAGAGCCTCTGCCACAGCAGCACCTGGAGCCTCAGCTTGGCAGCTTCTTCTGCACCGAGCCCCAGCCCCAAGTGTGCATCAGGGACACAGCCCTATGCTCTTCTCCAGCACTTCCCAGGGCAATCTTAAATCCCCTTTAGAAAAATTTTAAAAAGGAAAATCACTGATTTTTAATTATGATTTCTTCATATTTCACCACCTAGTTATTCCTCCTTTTAATCTACTTCTACACTATTCAAAAATTAAAAATGTCAGAGCATGGCCTTAAAGAGAAAAGCAGGAAAGAATGAATTTTGGCTGTTTTTTTCCCTGTTGAAATATAAAAGCATTCAAAACGAGGAAAAGATGCAATTTGATCTGTGGGGTTGTTTTCTTCAGCAGAATTTATAGCACGAGGTGTTTTTCTCTGGAAAATGCTGAACACCTGACCAACCCAACATAAAGCAGAGACGTGAGGCATCACAGAAAACTTTGAAGTCAAGAGCAAGAAACCTCAAACAAATTTGTGGCCTAAAAGCCGCAAAAATGAGGAAATTCTGCTGGGGCTCCCCACCTTGCAGCATGTGCTGCTTTGGTAGCTGTGACAGCATGCAGCTCAGAGGCAGAAATATTTGAATGATAAAATATCAGAATGACTTTGAAATGTCTGTGAGGAAGAGGTTTGAAACACTTGGGGTTTAGGATTCAAAGACAAGTACATGAGGTGAAATTACAGAGATGAACTGGTGTCAGCAGCCTCCAATATTTTCATGTTTGCGTAAAAAATAGGAATTACTTATTATTTTTATTATTGGCTTGCCCTCTTGGCTGCCAAGTGAGATTCAGTTTTCTTTGATGTCCCCCTCATGCAGATACTTGTGGTCCTTACAATGCCCCAGCATCTCCCCAGCAAGGGTAGTCTCATGTGGGGGCACTGGGAAACCTCCCTCAGGGTTGAGCTGGCAGATGAATAGGAAAAACCATATTGCATCTTGTACACTGTAAGCTTTTGGTCCATTTTGTACCAGATTTTTCCATGCTGCTGTAACACATCCTCTCCCCATTTCTGTTTAAATTAATTTCCTGCTCGAAGCGGGCTGCTAGCTGCAAAAGCCTTGCCACAGAGGGCTCATCTGCTAAAATTTAGGGTGGGATGAATCACTCCTTAACTCTTTCCTGGCAGAAGAAGGCAATTTTAGTGTTTTCAAACCCATTTCAGTGCTTTTAAGCTCCTGTTTTCAGAGCTGAGCCCTCAATGTGGGGTGCAGCAACACTTACCCCTCCTGTGCTCACCTCCTGTTCATCTGCCCCCTTTTGTTTCACATCACTCTCAGACTTGGGCCTCCCCAGAGTGAGGTGAAACACTTCTTTTTTTTTGAGGTGGGGGGGGCAGGGAGTGCTTGATATGAGAAATGCCACTGCAAGTGAATTTTCCCTTTATCCCTGCGGTGAAGTCTGTGAGCTGAGCCCAACATCCCCAGCTGCTGCAATGGCTGCTTCCCTCTTTTCCCGTTGCTGCTGTCACCTGGAGCAACTTCTGGCTTCCTGGCCAGGACAAGAATTTTTCCCAGAGGTGGCTTTTGCCATCATTACAACCTTGGATATGGGGATGTTACACTGGGGTGATTCCCCAGGACATTATAGCAGTTTTAGAGAAAGAAAAAGGAATATATGAAATGTAAAAGCATAATTCACTGGAGCATGGATTAAATGTAATTTTTTTTTAACTGCTGTTTACACACAGTGGAGCTGTTTACCAGTGGCCAAGCTGTTCTCAGGACTGGCTGTTGCTGCTAAAAGAAAGCATTTTGGAGGAGGGTTACCTTTGTCTGGCAGCATACTGCCAACAAAAATCAAGGACTGTGTGAACGTGCAGGAGACAGCTGCTGTTTATAACATGCCCACATTGTTTGGGGCTGCTGTCCTGGGAAGAAAGAAGGGGAGGAAAGAAGGCTGTAAGTTGATCTTATCTGTTCACACAAGCAAGATTTGTTGGTGACCTTGCTGGGGAACAGCAGCTCCTAATCACGAGTGTTTGGCTCATGGCTGGGCCATGTTGGGGGGAAATCGCTGAATTTTGGTGTATTTGTACTATTTGGCCACACAATTTCTAGGGGTATTTTATTCTTTTTCTGAAATTAAAGACAACCATCTCTGTCCCCAGCCCAGCCAACTCCCTGTGAGCCCTGGTGGGAAACAGCCCTTCTTCTTTTTTCCAGCCTGCATCCTGCCCACCTCACCACACTGAGATTTTCTGGTGCTTTCACCAGCTTTTCTGCATTTTTTACTCCTTCTTTTCCCCCTGTGATGAGTTTCCTACAGCAAAGTGTTTGTTTCAGGGGGCTGGAGCAAAGCACTGGGGTAGAAGAACAGGGTTTACAGCCAAGAAGCAGGACCTGGCTGGAGTTTCATCTCTGTTAAACTTCCGTGTTGCAGAGGAGGTAATTGCAGCTGGGCTGTAAATGCCAGGCTAGAGAAAACAGCTACCATAAACATAGGGAAAAATTCATTCTCTCTGTGCTTTTGAGGCTAAAAGGACTGATTTTGGGGGTCAGGGAAGGCTACTCAGCCTCAAGCCCAGTCCAACACAGCTAGTACTGCAGTATGTAGAAATAAGGGCTGCTCTGGGGGTAAACGGGTGCAGGATAGAAACTCCTCAGGGCTCAAGCAGCCATGTGTGAACTTTTTATTTTCCTTTTTAAATTTTTTTTTAAATGGTTTTATTCTAGTGGAGGGTTTAGCTTCTGGAGTATTTCATTAGAGGTAAAAGCAGTAATGAAAGTGATAGCATTTTCACCAAGTAAGAAGATTGGTACCCTTTTCTGAGCGTAATAGCAGAAAAAAAACCCCACAACAAGGGGGTCAAATTTTCTGAACTGCTCCAAGCTATGATGTGGTTTGTAGGGTGAGGCTGGAGGGGTCCATCTGCCTTTGCAGGTGCAGATTTACAGCTGTAATTCAGCTGAAGCAATATCACAGTGGAGGCTCCTGACACGTCATGGGGTAACCCCAAGGTACCTGTCAGTGTATGATAAACTGGGTTGTGGCACGGAAAAATTCTGCTTTTAAAGACCAGATGCCAAAATGGATCTAAATGATGAATTGTGTGAATTTTCCTGTCCTTTCATCCCTCCCTGGCAAACAGATCTGTGCTCGGGGGCTAGTTTGGCAGGACTGTGTTTGTTACAGGTGTCAGGTGCCAGCCCCACGGGTGATCTCCACCCAGACCCCAGGTGCTAATGAGGTGTGCAGTAAATGAGGGGACCATGGGGGGATTTGGAAGGATGGACAATCAGAGGACAGGCTCCAGCTCTCCCTCTTCAGGACACTTGGTGCAAACAGAAGTTTAGTGTGAACCATGACTAATCCTGGACCTCCCCAAACAGATAAGGGGCAGTGCAGGTGCTGCCATGTGATCTCAGCTTCCCTAATCAGTTTTGAAGAGGATAAGGAAAGACAAGGAAAGTGTCCTTGGGAAGGCAGCACATGGAGGAGGAAAAGCCACCAAGGAAGTAAACACAGGTGTCATCAGCCCCAAACAACGACCCGCCATGGCTATAAAAATCACCGGGCTGAGACTTCGTGACCACCTTTACCTTAAAGGTGCCGAATCTGCTGGACCTCTGCAGAGATCATCTCCAAGCTCCTGGGACTGCCAGAACATTCAGCCAAGGATTGGTGAGATCTTATTACTGGGGTCCTACTCCGTCTCTCCTTTGCTTCACCCGCTCCCGCATCCCTTCCCCGTTCCCTCCCCGGGAGCCGGTGGCTCACGGCAGCTGCCGGCTCGGCCGCTGCCTCCCGTTCCCACCTCCCCCTTCCCTTGTGCCCAGGTTCGGTATCCCCCGGAGGGCTTTTCGGAGGGGCGGGTCGCGGGGCTGCAGCCTTGCTCTGTGGAGGGGTTGGCAGTGCTGGTGTGGTATGGTAGTTCTGCCCTGAGAAGGAGCCGTCTCAGATCTCGTCCCCTTCACTATGATGAGCGACATCGTTAGCAGCTGGAAGCTGGAGCAGTTTGTGCTCCAGAAGTGCCTCCCCCCAATTTGGTCGCCAGGGTCCTTCCAGGGCCCGGATGCGTACCAGCAGCTGTGCCAGCAGTGGGAGAGCTGGTCGGAGGAGAACAAAAAGCCCAAACCCACTAATAAGTGTAAGAAGCGAGCGGCTTTGCAGGGTTTGCTAATGGTGGGCAGGGAGTTGTCCAGGTTGCTGAAAGAGGCTGTTGAGAATGTGCAGACCTTGGAGCAGGCCAAGCAGGAGCTCAAAGTGCAGGTGGACAACCTGCAGGCAGAGGTGCAGGGTTTGTGCGGGGACTCTCTGCGGAGCGCGGTGGAGATCACCCGGCTGGAAAGCAAGCTGGGCTATGAGAAGCTGAAAACAGAGGAGCTGAAGAAGGAGGTTGGCAAGTGGATCGGGGAGACCCACGATGCGCAGAGCGCGGTGCGGGCGGTCCTGCAGGACGTCCAGCGGGACCGGGGCACTGGCCCTGATCACAAGGTATGCCATGCCAAGATCCAGGAGCTGGAGGCAGAGCTGGGGGTGTCGCGGGGCATTGTGGCTGCCATCAAAGGCAAGAGGATCCCGATTGGGAATGGTGAGGGGGAGGACTCCCTGGACCCACACCCACCCCACTATGATTATGAGGATGATGTGTGGGGTGCTAACAGCCCCACCAGGCCGTCCCCCTATGCTCCTCTGCGGGAGGAGGTGTGCCAGCTGCAAGCAGGGGAGGTAGAGGCTTCCAAAGATAAAAAGGCCCCCCACGATGAGCCAGTCAGCCATGTCCCACTCCAGCCCATAGACACCAACAGGACTGTGGTCTGGTTTACCCCTGAACATCTCAAGGCAGTGGGGAAGACGCTGGGGCCATTGACAAAAGAGACAGCAATTAACTGGCTGTCCAGGGTCCAGCGTCTGCCCAAGTGCCAGAGTGGCAACTTTGTGAGTGACCTGATAGACATTGTGAGAAAGTGCATGAAACCAGATGATTTCGCGGCACTGCCAGGGGACGTGCAGATGGGCAATGTCCAGGATATTGGGGATGTCCAGCTGGCCGTGCTGAAGGTGTTCTTCCCAGAGGTCAACCCCTTAGTGCTCTTCCACCAGGAGAAGCAAAACCCTGAGGAGAGGCCAGATGCCTATGTTAACCGTAAAAAGATGCTCTACCAGATAGCTGGGCTGCCTGGCTCAAAGGAGTCCCCCCTCGATTTTGACAGGCCTGAATTCAAGGAGCCGCTGGTGGTGGGGTTGACACCCCCACTGCGGGTGATTGCTGGTGGGGATGCGGCCAAAAGGCCTCTGTCGGAGCTGGAGCAGATCCTGACCCAGAATTTTGAGCTGCAAAAGCAGGCATTCCCGGGGTACGTGTTGGGGGGGAAGAAAGGGAAAACCTCGGCCATGCCTTTCCAAAATGCAGGGATGAGAAAAATGCAAGGAGACAACCGAAAAGATCCTGATGGCAAGGGGGGGTTGGGGAAGGAGAACCAGCAAGGGCTGAGGTTTCAGAAGTCCAACCCCTGGCGGGCTGAGCTGAGGAAGCGCTTGATAAAATACGAGAAACAGGAGGACATTGATGGCTTGCCGGATGCAGAGCTCTTCCAAAAACTGGCCCTGCATGAGGCCAAAAAGCACAGCAGCTCCCACCCGATTGACCCGGGGTCTAAGGCTCAGCAATAGGGCTGCCAGGCACCCGCATCGCCCCTTTTTGTGGCACCGATTAAGACCGATTTGTGGGGGCGCCTGATAGTTGATACAACTATCGGAGGAGGGGTGCTTGGACAAGTGATGTTAATTGATACTGGTGCCTCTTATTCAATTCTGGATTTGGCCCCCGGCAGAGCCGGGATCTTTCAAACCTCTGAAATTATTGAACTGACAGGGCCGAACGGCCAGAAATCCTCAGTGCCGTTCACAGGGCCCATACCCTTTGAAATTGGGGCTGCCAAAGGGTCTGAAAAATTTGGGAAAATGGAAATGAAAGGGAAGCCAGGAATTCTAGCCATCTCTGCACTGACAAAGATGGGGGTGGTGGTGGACCTGGCAAACCAAGCATTGTTACACTGCCCACAAATTGATTTGCCCATCATCCCGGCAAGCCACAGGGTGATGTCAGTGAAAGCCCCTGAGATCCTGGTCCACCCTGAGTGGGAGCCCCGGGTGAAACGGGTCACAGAGCAGTTCCCCCAGGTCTGGGCAAGGAGCAAGCTGGACTGTGGGCAGATTGATGCTGCCGTGGCAATCAAAGGGCCGGATCCGCCTCCTCATCTTCAGCCCTGGTACCCAGCTGAGGCTGAGGACAGCTTGTGGGACACAGTCAAAACCTTGCTGGACCAGGGCGTGCTGGTGGAGCAGCAGAGCACCAGCAATGCCCCGGTGTGGCCCCTGAGGAAAGCCGATGGGAAAATGTGGAAGCTGACAGTTGATTTCAGTGCCCTGAACCAAGTCACCCCAATGCAGACCTCAGCAGTGGTCAAGTATCCCAACATCTTGGCAGCCATCTCCCGGGGGTCCGAGTGGTTCTCGGTGCTCAGCCTGACCAGCCCATCATTTGCCATCCCCTTGCACCCCGAGTCCTGGCACAAGTTTGCCTTCACGATTCGAGGACGGCAATTTGCTTTCACCAGAGTCCCTCCGGGTTTCCACAATGCCCCTGCCATCTGCCATGCTCACGTGGTGAGGATGTGGGAGCAGCTCAGCCACCGGGAGAGCGTGCTGTCCTGTGCTGGTGATGTCCTCATCCACACCCAGACAAAAGAGAAGAACCTGGAGGTGCTGGCAGAGGTGCTGGGGGCTGTGCAGAAGACAGGCTTCAGGATCAGCCCCACAAAGGCCCAGCTGTGCTGGAAGGAGGTCTCCTTTGTGGGGGTGACCCTGGGGGAGGAGGGGCGCTCACTGGAAAAGCAGAGGGTTGAGCTAATACAGAAGATGTCAGCACCGTCTGATGTTGCCACCCTGAGGTCCTTCCTGGCTCTCCTGAGGTTGTGCCGTGAGTTCATTGAGGGCTATGCAGAGAAAGCAGCCCCCCTTTGCCACCTCCTGAAAAAGAACACCCCCTGGGAATGGGGGCCAGAGCAGGATGAGGCAGTGAAGACCTTAAAGGAGAGTGTGGCACAAGCCCCCATGCTGGCACATCCTCTGGGGGACAGACCCTATGTTCTGCAGCTGGCCAGCACGGGGAGGGGGCTGCAGGCCACCCTGGGCCAGAAACACAGTGCCAACCTGCTCCCTGTTGCCCACGCCTCACGTCTCCTGACACCAGTCGAGCAACAATTCAGTGACTATGAGAGGGAGGTTTTAACCTTAACCTGGGCCCTGCAGCACTGGGAGTACCTGGTGGGGTCGGCCCCGGTGCTGCTGAGGACCTCCTGCACCCCGGTGAGGTACCTCTTGTTGGGAAAGGGGGATGAAGGTCCCCTGCGCTGCCCCAGGATGGCCAACTGGGTGTTGGCATTGACCAACAAGGAGGTCCCCGGGGACCTCTCACCTGGTGCCTACAGGGTGGTAATCAGTGGAGAGAGGGATGGGGAGGAGCAGGGAGTCTCCCTTACTGACCCCAAGCCATGGAGGGCACCCCTGTTTGAGAGCAGCCTCAGCCTGGAGGAGGCCAAGGAGAGAGGCTATGTTGTGTGGTTCGTAGATGGGTCCAACTACCACGAGGAAGGGGTGCCCTACACGGGCTATGCCGCTGTCAACCGGGGCACCGGGGAGGTGGTGAAGGGCAAGTGCCTGCCGCACTCCATCCAGGCTGCCGAGCTGGTGGCCGTGATGGCCGCCCTGGAAAACACGCCGGCAGACCAGCCGCTGGCCATATTTTCAGACTCGGGTTGGGTGGTGCGTGTGGCTCTGGAGTGGCTGCCCCTCTGGAGAGAGAGGGACATGCAGTCTGCTGATGGCAAGCCCGTCACCTATGCCAAAAAGCTGCTGTACCTTGCCAGGCTGGCAGAGCAGAGGGCGTGCCCAGCCCAGATCATTAAGGTCAAGGCCCACAAGAAGGGAACAGAGGAAGCCAAGTGGAACAAAGAGGCAGATGCCAAAGCCAAGCAAGGTGCAAAGGAAGGGCTGATGTGGAAGGCCAGCAAGGTATCAGAGAATGGCCCAGTGTTGGTGGCTCCCAGCAGGCAGTGGGAGAGTGTGGATCTGGTGGGCTTGCAGGCACAGGACCCCAGGCTCTGGGAGTTAGTGAAGGGCGGGGAGTACAAAGGGTGCAAGGTGTGGAAGGACGTTTCAGGGCTGGTCCTGGCACGCAGGGAGGGGGCGGATTTCCCAGTCTGGGTGGTGCCTGAACTGGTCCGGACAGAGCTGGTGGCCCTGGCTCATGAGCAGGGGCATCTGGGGACAGACAAAACCATGGTGAGGCTGCAGGGTGCTGGGTGGTGGCCCGAAATGAGAGAGGATGTGGAGAAGTATGTCAGCAATTGCCTGACGTGTGCAGCCAACAATCCTGATGCCAAAATGGCCAAAGCCATCCTGGGCCACCAGAGGGTTTCTGGGCCATGGAGCAAGTTACATATGGAGTTTATCGGCCCTCTGCCCCAAACAGCCCAAGGCAACAAGTACTGCCTAGTGGTCAGTGATAACTTCACCAAGTGGGTGGAAGCATTCCCAGCTCGAAACAACACAGCCAGTGCAACCGCAAAGATCCTGGTAGAGCACATCTTCTCGTGGTGGGGCATCCCAAAGGAGATCCACTCAGACCATGGCCAGCGCTTCATTGGGGAAGTCACAAAAGGGGTGTGCAAGGCTCTGGGAATCAAGCAAAAGCTTCACATCACGGGGCATTTCCAGAAGCCCAACTCAGCAGAGGGTCCCAACCAACCACTGAAGACAGCACTGAGGAAGCTCATGAGCCAGCAAAGGAAAGACTGGGATCATAAGCTCCCACTGACCTTGCTGGCATTACGGGGGGCCCTGGCATCTCAAACACCTTCTCCCCCAAAATTTCCTCCTGCAAGAGACCCGAAGATTCTGGAACACTGGTGGCAAGGAGGGGAGCCCCCGGATGAAATGCAGCCCCGCGTGCTGATGGACAGGTGGGTCCAGGACCTGCTGAGGAAGGTGTCAACCACCTACCATCAACTCGCCTCAGTGCAGGAGACCAACATCCCCAAGATGGATAAGCAGCTGGGAGTGCTACTGCGCCCCGTGGAGTGGAACACGGGGGACCTGGTAATATACCGAAGGGTTAGAGAGAAGAACCAGGAGCTGGAACCCCAGTGGATGGGGCCTGTTAGGGTTGTGAACAAGGCCAGCCCCTCTGTGTACCAGGTAGAAATCAGAAATGGGGCAAAAAGGGAGGAAAAATGGTTCCATTCTTCACAATTAAAAGCATGGAAGGGAAACTAACGGGGCTGGAGAGCCCGCCTTGCTTATGTTTTGCAGATAAATGAAAATGGAAGACGATTGTGACCAGCGGGAAGGGCGAACTTCGTGGCATCACCAGCCCTGTTTGTGCTGCGGGGAAAATGCTTTCAAATTTGTGATTGCAGGATTTACTTTGCTTTCTGGTATGTGCATAGTGCTGAGCACCCAATGTGTCCAAGCCACCCATCAGCACCTTGGACAAAATGTCATTCATTCACACTTAGAAAGGCACCTTGACACACAGGCCACAGCCCAGCACAGGGTTAGGAGGCACACAAAAACTGGGACTGATTGGCCATGGTCCCAAGCTTACATAAAACATACAGGAATCATGGGATTAAATTCTAACAAAGGCTTAAATTTGTCAACAGTGGTTATGCATGGGGCAGAGGTGTACTTGGAAAATGAGTGGGGCTGGGATAGCACAAACAGACTTCCACAGCTGTTGGGGAAGGTGGGACAGCAAATAAAGGTGGGGTGCAGGGTAATTAATGGGTCCACTCACCAGCGAGTAAATCAAATCTCTGTCACTGAAGTAAAAACTAAGAAGAACCAGAAAAAAGTCTGTGCTGTAGAAAAATTTGACTGCTGGTACAATTTTACTTTGGTCCAGCCAGTCTTTGTGGTCTGCCTGTGGGCACACAATAGCATGGGGCTGTCCTTTAAATTCAAGATCAGCACCACAGCACCCTCCTTTGCTGCCATTAAGATCTCAAAGTGCCATTTTTTGGCTTGGCGTGCAGCCCCTTATGTCGAAATTGGCAGCCAGGTAAAATTGGAAATTAAATACTCCCAAGAAGGTGTAACTGACCCAATGCAAATTGATGGCACCACCGTGACCGTCACAGCCCCTGACAGCCGCAAGAGGATCATTCCACTGAGCTGCACCCGTGAGACAAAAACACTTGATAGATCCGAATTAGCTGCGGAGGCTTCATGGTATAATCAGGATTATGGACGCTGCCCACACCTGATCATAACCCTCCAGGTGTGGTGTCGAGGAAACCTGAGCGTAGAAATGTCCCCTGAGCTTGGAGGAAAGTGGTGGATAGGAGGCCCCGAAGGATTTAAAAGAGAATTTTCCATCATTGCTGTCTTGCCCCCTTTTGTTTCCAAAATAGGTCCTTATGTAGTGAAGCAAAATCACATCCAGGAGCTGCTGACAGGGCCTGTGCGGTCACTAAAGAAGGTGGTGCTGTCTCTGTCCACTGTTAATATTTCCTCTGTCAGACCACACTGTGCCCCCTTCCTGTCCACTCTGCACACTGGCTGGCTGGCATGGCTCCACAGCCGCTCCATCCAGGGCACCCGGGCCAGGAGAGACCTGCTGGCCACCGCGCTGGGAGGAGGAGGTGCCGGGCTGGGAGTCCTCAACAGTATGAGTGCTGAGGTCTTGGCAAACAAGCTGGAGACTGTCACCTCGGGCGTGCAGGGCCTCCTCAAGCCCCTGAATTCATCGCTGTCCAGCCTTGGGATGGGGCAGTGGCTTGTGTCAGAGGTGCTGCCCACCTGGGAACAAATAAGTGAGAAAGACCATCAGGTGCTGTTGCGAGCCCTGGGCATCGAACAGAGTAATGTCTCTCTTGCTCTTAGCTGCATCCAGGCCCAGATGTGGGTGCAGAGTGTCATTGCAGGTATCCTGAGAGACGGCGACAACGGCGTCCTGCCCACTGAGATCCGAAAGATCGTGTGGGACGCGGCCACAGAGAAGGAGCGGCAGCTCCAAGCCTGGTGGAGGCTCGTCAACTTCACCCACGACCAGGCCCTTAACGCAGTCGTTGCCCACGTCCTCACTGTGGCGGACGCTCGCATCGAAAAGGTCTACCCCATTGTGGCCCTGGGGGTAAACACAAATGGGTCTGTGGTCTACCCCCTGGACCACCGCATGTGGGCCAGGGTGTCTGATGGGAAGTGGCAGACAGTAGATTTGGAAGCCTGCATTTTGGAGAGGGGGCTGGGATTCATATGCGAAGATGATGCCCTTAAGGCGAGTGATGTGTGCTTTGACACCAAAGAAGGGGTGTGTCACTTTGAGATCAACCCCCAGAGCAGTAACAAAACCGTGTTAGTGTACGTAGGGAAAGGCTGTGTGTGCTTCAGAACGACGTGTAAATATGTGCAAATTAATGAAGCTTACAACCAGACCGTGTTTAATGACTCAAATATGTGTGCTTGCAATGTAGCTACTATTAGAGGCTGTGATTTTGTGTATAAACCACCTGTGTTTACTAGCCAGTTGCTAATTAGAAACTATACCCTGTATCGTAGTATAACCCCTACCCCCATCGGTATGGATTTGTCACTTGTAAAAGAAATGTTAGAGCATGCAAATTTACAGCAGCTGCTAGAAAATGCCAAGGCTGAAGCTAAAAAGATCCTAATAACCGTTCACCATGATGGTAAAGTTATAAAACAGGTAATGGAACGAATTAAGAGGGTGGGAGAACACCACTGGTGGGAAGTTTTTTTCGGCTGGTCCCCCACGGCCGCTGGCATTTTCAACGCGCTGCTGCATCCCGTTGTAGTTATACTGCTAATGCAAATCTGTGTGTGCTTTGCCATGGTAGCCACTTGTTACTGGATGAGGCAGGTGAAGCTCTGCATTGACAAGCAGATGAAAGGACTGGGCCTGGCCAAGAGCCTCCTGCCATAGTCAAGGGCAAGACTGGGTTGGCCTCTGTGTTTGCCACCAAGAAGATCTTTTGGCTCCGCTGTTGGCTGCAACCCAGTAGGCGTTGAGCGGTGGGGACACACGCCATACCAGACCTTGATGAGAGGGATGGCTTTCTCTGTTACCAGAGGGCCATCCTGGAAGGGAGGACAGGCCAAGCAGCCCGAAGATGACATGAGTCACAGAATGGTTGAGGTTGGAAGGGACCTCTTGAGAGGTTTCATTTAGTACAAACCCACCTGCTCAAGTGGGGTCACCCAGAGCAGATTGCCCAGGACTGTGTTCAGCTGGGCTTTGACCATCTCCACAGATGGATACTCCACAACCTCTCTGGGCAAACCTGTTTCATTGTTTGATCACCCTCGTAGTAAAGAAGCAAAAATTAGCATAAGTAACTTGTTTTTTAATCTCCCATCCCCAAATGCTAATGTTAAGAAGCCGCTCTTGTGTGATTTAAGAGTCCTTAAGCCAAGGAGATGGGGGTAAGGAAAGCCAAGGACAGTGTCTTTGGAAAGAAACACCCGAACTTGGAAAAGCACCATCGAAGACAGCAGGGGTGTGAACAGCCTCGAAGACTTGAGGAAAGATGGTAAAAGATGAGCAGAACAGAAGACCCTGTAATCACCATGGACTTTTAAGGAGCTGAATCCACATGGACCTTTGCAGCACCACCTCCAGGTTCCCAAGAGACTCCCAGCACGTCTGGCCAGCGGACTGGTGAGATCTTGTTTTCGGAGCCTGGACATCACTGCTTTGCTTTGCTTTTCTTAGTTGTGCACGTACTCAATAAATCTGTCTGTTAGAGAATGGGCTGTCTGTTCAATCGCCGCCTCTCACTCACTACCCAGGCTTCTACCTTTGGCTACCCTGGCAAAGAGAAATCCTGGTAAAAAGAAAAGATGTGATGTTTTTTTCTCTTTTATAGGCCCAGATCCCTCACTTGCTTTTTGCCTGCAGTGTATTCACTCAAACACAAAGATTTCTGCCTTGGGCTGCAGAATGGGGCTCTGAGAAGGCGCACAAACCCACTCCCCTCTCTCACTCTGCCTCTCCCCACCTGCATCTCTCCCCTGCCTCTGAATACAGAAAGAGCCTCAAAATACACATAGGGGATCTCAACTCAATCTCAAACAATTTTAAAACATTGTCAATTTCAAAAACTAGATTAAACACCTCATGAGCCCATGTTCAATTTCATCTCAGATGTGCTGCACTCTCTGAGAATGGAGCAGGGGGTGGGGGTTACACAGACAAAAAGCCCTTTGCAATTCAGGTTGAAATACATAGATAAAGTCCTTTAACTTAGCAGAAACTGAGTAAAAACTGAGAAATTAATTTAAAACCCACTTTTCACAATCACCAGGCTGAGAAGTGCAAAGAACTGTTGCTGCAGCACAGGTGCTTTAAAGAAATGCAAAACTTTGATAAAGACACTTCCTCTTAAAAATACACATTATAACTGAGCTCATGAAAATATAAATAAACAAATCATGGTCTAAACCCACAGAAATCCATTATTTCCTCGCCAAGAACCACAAATACACCCCCTTCACCCTTGGGATGGGAGACTGAACTCTCCCTCCAGCCGTCCCACCTGGCTGGGAAAGGCCCAGTACCTGGTCCCCTCTATGCTTTGAAGTAGGAAGTAGCTTTCGAAGCTACTCCCTTCAGCTTCCCCATCACAAAGGCTCACAGAAAACACATGGTTATTTTGGTTAAAGCACCTTTCTTGCTTGCTAACACCCCACATGTTTCATGAGAATTAATTTCTCAGTGGATATTACACTTTTCTACAAAGCATTTACCCCTTAAACCTGTTTTGGGACCCTGTAGCAGAAAAAGAAACCACAGAAAATTCACATTATCCACTCTTCCGTCCCAAATATGCACCATGAGTGTGGCCCAGCAGGGATTAGCCCTGGGACGATGGTATAGCCGTAGGGAAAGGGGTTCCTACACCTACACACAGATTTTAGCAGACCACGTGCACCCTGCACGTGCATCCTCTGCAGCTGCACTGAGCTGCTCCCTCTGCACAGTTGGCTCACGCGTACATGTGGGTTTGGAAAGTTTACAAAACTATGAAGTTTCCCCCCGCTTTGTCATTTGTTTATCACCACAAACCAAGGAGGGCTGTTTTCACAGTAGCAGCGCTATGGCCGTGGCTGTGACACACTTGGGGTTGCAGCCTGGGGGCAGGACCTCAGGATTTGTCTGCTTTTCCAGCAGTTTCAGTAGATCCCAGAAAAGATTCTGCCCAAACTTGCCTGCTCTTCTGAGTCAAATGGGTAGCACAACTGGATTTATTCCCTGGTGGTTTTGTCCCTATCCTTTCTGCTTTTGGGACAGAGGAGACTCTGTACATGCAAGCTGTGGCCAGTGGAAACCCCCAACCCATCCACTATGCTCTGGCTTCCCTCAGCTCCAACTAGGCAGATCAGAGGCAGTTTTCAGCTCTAGCCCAGCCTGGCTGCCTCTGCTTCAGGCTGTGAGCAGGTCACTAGGCCCACTGACCTGGCCCCATGGCAGTAATTCAGATTAAATTCTGAAAAATAAGGGTTAAGGTGCTACTGAGAAGTGGTTTTGACTCAGTCTGAGCAAATGATGTACAAAGAACCCTTGGTGGAACCCCAAGCCTACTGGGGTCTTCTGAAGAGTCTAAAAAATGCTCATAAGGGACAGAAAAGTACCAAACACATCATTTAACCCAAGGTAAGTGCTGATCTCAGGATATATCTCACAAGGCTGCAGAGATACTTCTCTTATTTCTCCTGTGTACCTGGTGTGATGGACATTTCCTGCTGCTGCAGAGGACCTGCTGGTTTTGGAAGGTGCCCTGCAGTCACCCAGAGGTGCCACAGCAGGTCCTCACTCCATTTGAGCAGACATGGAGTCTCCATCTCCTCCAAAGCACAGGTGAGTGGCTGTGTGGAGATATCTGATCATGGCTGCACAGGGTCACCTCCAGAGCCAGTCCTGGGGTAAGGACCTAACAGCTACCCCGAACCTAAACGTCCCACATGGGCTCAAGTCAAATGCAGAAGGAATTTGCACCTGGGTCTTTCCCTGGCTAGGCTTGTACCTGAGCATTTTGCTCAGAAAAAGTTCAGACTTTGATTTCCCATCCCCAAAGAGATTAACAGCATTGTATGTTCACAAAAACATCCAACGGAGCTTGGAGCTTTTTGGGGGGTTCTGCCTCTGAAGCTCTAAAGACCATCAAGGTGCATTTCATACCTCTTTGGGCAGGGCCAGCTGGGCAGATTCCTCTGTCAGAGTTGCCTCTCAAATCCATCATCAGCATTTTGACAAAAGTCACTCTCCAGTGTAAACTTTGTTTTTCAGACTCAAGGCTTGGCCATGGCTCTTCTGTTCTAGTCTTTCCCCTTCTCTCTTCCTTCTTTCCCACCTCCAGCTTCTACCTCGTCCTGCACCAGGTGCTTTCCACCTTTCTTAACACCAGTTTTCTTGCTTCTCAAGTGTGGCTGTCACTCCAGATCATCCTTCAGGAGTGAGAAAGCCGCAGGGACAGTGATAAAAGTGCAGTGATACAACCTGGCTGATCACAATTTGTTACATATGGGCATGGTGGAAGAAACGAGCTTTAGGCGGAGGAATGAGGAAGAGTATCAGGACTGAGAAGCACAATGAGGAGAATTGATTTGAGAGCTAAAATGCTGGGTAGCTCATCTGGGATGTGGGACAGATTCTGGTTTGTGTTGATTTTTTCTCTTTCATAGAGTCCCAGAGAAATTCTGTGATGTGCCAGCACTCAGCATGAAGGGAGATGCTTGATTTATTCCTCACAACAACCTCAGGAAGTGATCAGATAGAAATACATCAGCCTGGTTGAGAAGGGTCATGAATAACTCAGCAGGGAGTCAGTTTACTGTTAGGAGAAGTTAAAATGACTTAAGATGTATCCTGCAGAGGGAATTCTTGTGGGTTCGCTCATCTTCTTAAAAATAAAACACAATTGAAACAAATTCCAATTTTGAGAGATTTCTCTCATTAGTGTGGCTGTTGAATTTGGCAAGGCTAACACAAGACTGTAATTAAGAATTAGGCCTTCTACAGAATGGGACAATCAAAATGCCCTCGTTCCTCCAGCTGCTCTCAGAATCTTCAGCAGTGGATGGGAGTCACAGGTACCTGGAATGAGAATAGAAAGACATTAAGTTATTTGGAATAGCACAGGCTAGAAGATAAAGGGGGAAAATATTCCTCTTAAAAAAACCTTTGTGTTATCCTTGCTCTCCATGAGCAAATGTTGCAGTAAGGCTATGAAGATGCCTGCTTGCCTACGTTTGCCTGAACAAACGGCAGTAAAATGTCCATACAACACTGCCAAAAAAAAAAGAAACAAAGCTTCATTTGTTTTAACAGCATGCCCACCAATGAACAAGAAAGCACCACCACAACAGCAGTGGTATGTGTGTCCTCACTTCCTTCACGCTTGATCAGAACCTCGTTGGTAATCTTAGCCCAGTTAGCTGCCAGAGCAGTAAAATCATAACGAAAGGGGATGTAGCTGTGAGATGAGCGTGTGAGAGCGGATAAGGCCACACAGCGAGGTAGAGATGGACACCAGCTTGGGGGGGCTGTCTCAGTCAGCCTCCTTGCCTCCACCAGCTGGTGCTTCTCACTGCTTCGAGCACAGAGTGGAGACATGAAAGGCAGGCTGTGCACGGGTTTGCATCGCCCCGCTTGCAGCTGCAGGGCAGGCAGGGGCTGGCTCTGCTTGGGCTGGGTGACACAACACCTCCACCGCAGGCACAGCGCCGGGGTCGGCACCCGGCACCCCCGAACGTGTGCGGTCGGATTTCTTTGCTTGTTGAGCTAGGAAAGAAAAAAAAAAGAGGAGAATAAAAAGAGCTGTAAACAAACCAGAAGGCAGGCAGCGAAGCAGCTGGCATCACCTTCTCCATCTGATTTGAGAGGGATTTTCCTGAAAGCAAAGCCACTTCCATAAAATCACCTCAATTTAAGGGTAATTCTAAGGAAATGAGTCCATCTCCTTGTTTAGGCTGTGAGTACAGATACCCTCAGAGAATGACACAGAATAACTGAGCAGGGAAGAGACATGCATCCGGAGAGTTTTCAAAAAATATCAAGAACTCTAAGTGCTTGAACAGACACAAATGCCAGCAATGCCAGCTGCTGGCCATTCACAGAGGGTCCCAAAATCCAGACTTTATTTAAATCTGATGGGATCTGATGCTGTTTTGCAGGATACAACTCTGCTATCGGGAGTTGATTTCACCTCAGCTTTCCAGGTATCCTTCTCCATGCTGAGCATGACAGCATGGAGCAGGGATGAAGCTGATATGTGAAGAAACTGCTGATGCACACTCAAATTTGAACACTACACACAATAGAGGTGCAAAAGGTGCCCTTGAAGTCTCTGCATCATGGGCACCGCCGACATGAGCTACTGGGCCCAGGGACCTCTGTGCATGCACAGATGTTGCAGCTGAAGGTGAGCCCAGGTGCTGCCTGAGAGAAATCCACGAGAGCCGAGTGCATCCAACACGGTGCCCTGACGTGGACTTGCATGAAACCGCAGCACCAAAACTTCTCTTGGCTTCTACGAAGTGATCAAAAGAGCCAAATCTTGCAAGCTGCTGAGAAGTCTCACATTTCAGTGGTCACACACCACTTTGCCTAGAGTGAGTGACTCATTTGTCCAAGCAGAAATGCAGTTTCCTGGTGTTGCAGCAACATGGGGAGTGCAAAGCAAGGGAAGGAGCGTTACTGGGGTGAAGCTGAGGAAGGCAGAGTGATTTGTTATATTTTTTTTAGGCACAGCAGTTGGCTATGCCCCCAACATAAGAAGGATGTGGACCTGCTGGAGTGAGTCCAGAGGAGGCCATGAAGATGCTCAGAGGGCTGGAGCACCTGTGCTGTGGAATCAGGCTGGGAGAGCTGGGGGTGTTCAACCTGGAGAAGAGAAGGCTCCAAGGAGACCTTCTAGCACCTTCCATCACCTAAAGATGCTACACATGTAGACTGATACAATGTAGTTACAAAGGAAACATATTGAGGGAAGAACTTCGCTACATGCAAGAGGTATCACAGCCAATATATTTCCTACACATCACGGGATTATTGATGACTGTGGTTCAGTTTGTGGAGCTTGAATTTATGATACAGATGGTTTGGAAACATCTAGCACTTGGTTTAGGGAAAACAACTTCATTTCAACTGGTTTTTAGGTTACTGCTCAGAACACTGCTGGGAACTGTTTCATCCTTAATTCTAAGAAATCCTACTTCACTTTAAAGGTGTCTTTAAATCTCCCCTCTCTCCCACACAAAAAGATTTTCAGTTTTCCCCACAGCTCTCACAGAGAAAAAACCCACAGTGTACCACTTCTTTCACAATCCCCCCACTGAAAATCTGGTTTTATTTCAAACTTTCATATCTCAAGTACAGAAACAGCAAAGACCTGAGCCTATCAATGCAGGAAGAAGAGGTCTGTGACCTGAGGATCTGTGGTTTTGCCAGGTGTTGCTAAGTATCAATTCTGCAGTGAAGCCCAACTGTGAGACAAGTGGCACCTGGGCAAGGTGGGCTCCCACAGGTGTTCAGGTGTTGTGGATATGTCAGTCACCCGTGGAAACTTCGATTTAAGATTTATGCCCACACTTAGTGTTCCACCCTGGAGCAAAAGTGACTGACAGCACACTCCTGGGAGCAAAGCTGGGCAGGCAGTTTGCTGCAGCCATCTGAAATCAAAGCAGAATTTTCCTAAATTCAATAGGAATCAATGCCTAGACCTTGATTTTGCCAGAAAAAAACCACCTGGCTGAAAAAGCACTTCATTGCTTTCACCTGTAAATCAAGCTCTGAAAGGGAGATGGGGAACACTTGGTGCTCCTTTTACAAAGCTGTCCCACAGATTTACGGCACTGCACTTATTTATAGTTTCCTATTCATTGGGCGCTTTTGTGACTATTTTTGTGACACCTGCTTTAGGGTATAATCAAGAACTGTTACAGCTGGTCCGGGTTAAAAAGATACAGCGCTCATCACTTTGCACTGAAAACAGAAACAAAATGGGAAACAGGCACGTCTGGAGCCACACCAGCAGATCTGGCAGGGCTCTGTCCTCCTCCCTCAGGCCATTTCCACCACTGGATGTCCAGAAGAACCAGCAGCTACAACATGTTATGCTTAAAAAAGCTGCAGCTGGAAGAGCTCACCTGGCACCACACTCGTGGTAAGTTGTAAATCACAGGAGATGCTTGTGGAAAAGCTGGAAGGAGAATAAAAATCTCCCAGTCCTCACCCTGGTGCTTTCCTCGTGGTGTTCTGGCAGATACACACAGCCACTAAGCACAATGTCAGCTTCCGTGTTGGGGGGTGGCAGTGCTGGCCAGGAGCTCCATGCTGAATAAAACCCTTAATTTAATTAAGCTGTAATAGTTCTCTGGCTTGCTCAAACAACTGCTTTACGCTCTGATCTGATTCCACAGATAAATGGTACATTTGAGACGGAGCTCAAGGCATTGCATTTGGGTGATTTGTAGTGATTTTGGTTGAATGTCTCTCAGTCTTTATGGAAGCATGCTTGGACAAGTTATCAGGTTAGATGTGACAAGGACATGGCTCATAAGCCAATATGTGGGGTTAACTTGGCAGGTGTTGGTGCTCCTAGCGTGCCTCACTGAAACCACAGCTGGAGTTCAGGGTACACAAGGTGATTCAGTGGTTCTCCCTTTCTTTGATGAGAACCTTCCACTGTGGAAACAACTTTTTGCTCACTTCATTCTGAGATGTTCTGTTTCAGTTGTGGCTTTTTTTGGGCAGACCTCGCACTAGGATCTCACTACAGATTTTTCACATACTGCAGCCAGTCACGAAACTACAGTATAAAAAGTCATAAAGGGGAAAACAAACTATAAAATAGTGGCTCTATTTTGCACATTCATGGCAGTCTTCATAGGGCAGTGAATGTGACAGCTGCATTCAGAGATGAGTATCTGGGCTCCACTGTGTTCACTGAACAAGCAATTCCACTGCTTGCAGGCATTTCCTGTTATTCCTGCTCCCTCAGAAGGGTGGCCTCACCTCCCTCAAATGCTGGCTGCCCTTGTGGAGAGTTCCAGCAGATCTCTTTGACTGTAAGGGAGAGCAGCAGACACAGGGACACAAGGATGTCCAAGGACCTTCAGGAGAAAGGAGGGAAACTGGCAGGGGTAATCTGCTTCTGGGGCACACTGTGGGCAGGACAAACCTGCCAGAAACCCCTTCTGCACCTTCCGTAGCTGAAACAAGAGGCCTTGGAAGAGTTACTTAATCCAGGTGACATGATGAACCAGGGACAGAGCCAAAATTGAAATGCAGGAGTCTTCCATTTAAACTCAGTTTTAAACAGGAACTTCAACCTTAGTTTTGTGCTCTGTTATATGTACACAGTTTTACCTTGTCCTTTAGCTGTAGAGCAGTTCTGTCACAAAGCCAAGCAGCACACAATTTTTCCAAACAAGGAGACAGATCTAATTTAGTGCTGCTGGGCCTTCAGAGAGGAATGCTTGTACCTGCCCAGGACACTGTTGTCTCCAAGGGGTCTCCAGGAAGATCTGAAAGACTTTATGCTCAGATGTGACAAAGATCTGTGGCTCCATTTGTTTCTCAAATGAGAATTGTAATGCTTTGGTAGCTTTAATGGGAGGAAGAGATGAGCAGAATTAGATTTCATTACTGACATGTGTCTCTAAGAAGTGAAAAAGATGTATTTAAGTAAAGAGTAAATAACATCATCAATCTCTGTGCTTAGTACTTTAAATGTAGAGAACTACTGGCACAAATGTGAAAGGCCAGGGACAAGTAGATCAGGAAACACATGAACAATGACCATTATTTATGACCTTAGAAAATTGGTTATTGCTTACCTAAATTAGAGCTGTCACTCACTTCTGCTAGATGAGAATCTGCTACGTCTCATTTGCAGCGTTTACATCATAGATTCATCATTTTTTAATGGAAATGTGGCAAGAACACTTCATTTGGGATCTTGTCCTTCATGTTTGACACCAAGAACCTTCATTTAGAGCTATTCTACACAGTTTCTGCAACCGCTTTCCAGTGGGTGGGTGAGCAGAGTACGGAGTTCCTGTACACATTTGGGAATGATCACTCAACAAACCAAAACCATTTCCTTGTTCTGCCAAGCCATGCCATTTCAGTATTTTCAGAGATGTTAATCTCCTCCTCCTGACTTCCAAAAGTGCAACTCTTTTTTTTCAAAAGCGAGTCAAATGGCACTTATTCCCCCTCAACTGGTATGTCCATGGTGTACGAGTGGAGTACTACATCACGGCCTTCCCATCCGCTGGGAAGTTTTCTAAGTCTTTTTAGACTGACTTCCTAAGAAAAGGAGGTCAGTGTGACCATATGGAGCAAGGGTGCCCTAGTAATAAATGACACTGGCCAAATTTGCACAGCCCTCTGTGACAGAGTGGCAGAAATCCAGTGGAAAGGTCAGATCTGAGTGAGAGAAGAGAACCACTGAAGAAAGCAGAGGCATTATCGGTCTCAAATGAAGATGAGAAGAGATTAGGAAAGGGGACCAGAACAAGAACCCCATGTACACTTAGAACTTAAAACTGAATCCCCATGGACCTCGGGTTCAGGTTCCTGGGATTTCTGACCATTGGATTGCTACTGGCACCTACATATCCCTGCTCAGCTTTGTTAAGTCTATCTGTTAGAGGATGGACTAAACTATTTGACAGCTAAGGTTCTGACTACCCAGAATTATAATTTAGCAGTAGCAGGAAAAATCTAGAGCCAAGACTGAAATCAACCACAAAATACAAATTTAAAAAAAGAAAAAAAGAAAGAAGGAGCAGACTGCATTATTTTTCAGGGCTTTTCAACCTGCCTCTTGTACTCACAAAACTAAAACTAAGAGAAATCAAACAGAATTCAAGGTTTTGAGGGCCCTGGTCGCTATCCCACAGCACAACAGCCCACAACAGAAAGCTTCAGTTGGGCAGATTTACTGAGCACAGCAGCTCAGCACAGGTGGCTCTTCAAACAGACTCACCCTGGGGAAAGCACAGTCAGAGTGGTGCAAACTAACAGTGTGATGGCTTTCAGATGCCACATCAAGGCTTACAGAAGCTTTCCTGTGACCTGAAGACAATAAGAAAGACACTAAACAGCCTCTTATGAAATTGCTTTTAAATGATTAGTTTTCAGAACTTCACTGTATTTACTCAGTCCAGCAGCTTTCAGTATGATGTCACACAGGCTTCAGTCCTCTGCACAACCCCTGCTCTGAACCCTGCAGGCAGAGTTTGCAAGTCTCCTCTTTCTCTTGTCTTTCCCTGCCTGCTCCAGGCCCTGTAGAGACTGATGTTTCTCGTGTCTGTGGCTTATTGAAGGTGTCACTTGGGAATCCTGGGAGCAGCACAAGAGCTTGAACCTGTTATGGAATTATGAAATCGTAGAATAGTTTGGGTTGGAAGGGACCTTTATAGGTCATCCATTCCAACCCCCTGCTCTAGATCAGGTTTCTCAGAGCCCCAGTCCAACCTGGCCTTGAGCACTTTCAGAGATGAGGCATCCACGGCTTCTCTGGGTAACCTCTGCCAGGGCCTCACCACCTTCACAGGGAACAATTTCTTCCTAATACCCAGTCAAAACTTGCCTTCTTAAAAGGTTTAAAGCCATTCCCCCTTGACCTGTCACTCCATGCCCTTGTCCAAAGTCCCTCTCCAGCTCTCTAGTAGACCCTGTAGGCACTGGAAGGTCTCCTGGAGTCTTCTCGTCTCCAAGCTGAATGCCCCCAGCTCTCTCAATCTGTCTCCATAGCAGAGGTGCTCCAGCCCTCTGAGCATCTCTGTGGCCTCCTCTGGACTTTCTCCAGCATATTCATGTCCTTCTTATGCTGGGAACCCCAGATCTGGAGGCAGTATTTGAAGTGGGGTCTCACCAGAGCAGAGCAGAGGGGCAGAATCCCCTCCCTTGAGCTGCCCACATGGCCTTGGATGCAGCCCAGGACACATTTGGCTTTCCAGGCTGACAGTGCAGATGGTTAGGTCATGTCCAGCCTCTCATCCACCAGCATCTCCAAGTCCTTCTCAGCAGGGCTGCTCTCATTCCTTAAAAGTCAGGATTGCAAAGAGAAAAATCTACTAGACAATGTATGCCTTGCAAGCATTTCCGTGTTTAATGGGATAATTTTCCACTTAGAACTAAGTAAACAAAAAAGCAAAGCAAACCAAAACCCCAGCAGCAAATAACATCTGGAATAGTTTTGTTAAACTGTAGATAAGCCTATAGCAGTTGCCTACACTCCTATTTTTGGGGATTCTAATTCTATTCACTAAACAAACATTTAAAATAATATCAGTTCTACATCAGGTTTTTGTGGTTTTATTATTATTATTGTGCCTTCACTTAAAATTTTTTAATGGCCAGGCTTGATGATCTTAGAAGTCTTTTCCAACCTTAATAATTCTACGAAATGTCTTATCAAAATGTTTAATATGTAAGCAATTTTGGTATCTAGCCTAACTGCACAGCACTCTCTAAGAAGTACATCTGAAATCACCACAAAATCCATTCTGCAGCTGACAGTCAGCAGCCCTCTCCTGGGTAAAAGGGAAAGTACGTGAGTACATCTATCCCATAAATATCTTATGACAAATGTAAGATGCATGTTGATGAACCCTGAAAGCAACACAATCGAGGCAGATCTGGCACTTTTCAGGATTAAGCTCATCTTTGCCTTGTCAAAGGGAATATTTAAGTTCAGACCACTTCCTTCTAGACTGAGCACTGCAGATGCTGTGCCAAAATAGCTGCTGCCACCCCCAGAGAGCAAAATAAGTGGGAAAACTGCAAAGGTTGAAGGACCTTCCTTGGGGTTGTCACTGAAGATGCAACTATGAGAACTCCAGGACTGAATCTCAGTTTAAGTGGACAGTACACCTTAAAACCAGTAAACCAAACAACAACAAAAAAACCAATCCAAAACCAAACGCCCCCCCCAAACTTACTAAAGTTGCTGAACAGCAGACAACAGGGCTCATGAAAAAGTCTAAAAGTACAAACTGCAGAGGAATAGTAACAGAAGACTTATTGACTTATTTAATCTGGTGCTTATTTCCTTTCATGTGAGAATGGAGTAATGGAATGGACTCACTGTGGAAGGAAGTGTGATATTACAGACAGGGCACGAATAACAACCAGCCCCAATTGCTGAAAAAAAGGAAACCTGTAGGTTAGAGGCTGCAAAAGAGGGGCAAAACTCAAAGCACACCATGATCCTATCCCATGCAAGGTCCTGACACAGTGACATAAACAGCATTTACAGATAATACAGTCTCTGCTGCAGTTTTACACTAGAATTTATGAATTTTACACTGGTATTTCTGAAGGGAGCTGGAAAGGTGTACAGTTGCTACGTAACCATGGTTTAAACATTAACAGAGTATTTCTGATGTCTGGAGCGATGCAAGATAATTCCAGTAAACTGTTGTCAAGTGCTGGTGAGGATAAACCTTTCTGAAAAATTAAATAGTAGTATAGATACTTGACCCAAAGCAAGCAACCAACAAGATACCAATCTTGTCAGTCCTGATTTAATTAAAATAAGATCAGTTTAAACATGATGTGAGAGTATCACCCCAGGAGTGTGGCCCCAATGAGGAATGCCAGACTGGCTATCAAAATGCTGCTGATTGGCACGGTGTGCCATCAGCTCCCAATATAGGAATTAATTTTCCAATAAAAACTTCATTTTTATGAGACACAATGGGCCAGGTGGCTCATCCTTTAGAGATTCTGTATGCTGTGGTGTAAGGCATCCAAAAAAGTGCGATATTCTACTGTTACTGATTTATGCAGCTTAACCCCTTCAAGCAAAAGAGTGAAAGATGGACACAATAACTTGAGTTGATCACACAAGAAAATCAAATTATTTAGACTGTTAGATGAAAGCCTTTCTTGCACCCAAAATACATGAATTGCCACTGTTTGTAGCAGAAAAGGCACTTACAGAGGAAAATTGCACCAGTTTGCTCAAGTGTACAGAACTGTAAAAACAGCTACCTAGAGAAAGACAGATGGAACAATACTCTCTCCTAAAAAACCTCCCACCCAGTTAAAAAAAGGCCGATTGCACTGCAGCTAGGCACAAGTCTAGGAAATGTTACTATCATGGGCAGTATTCACTCCATTTCTATATGCATAACTACTCACTGAAAAACATATATTTGTGTCAAAGACAGACTTCTTTAAATGAGTTAAAGACAGAACTTTAGGTGTATTTTCCTTGAATTAGCAGTGAACTGTACAGCCTTCTTGGCAGACAAAATCCAACCAAGTGCACACTACAAAAAAAACCCCTAAAAACTTTATAATGTAAAGTGAGGTTTAGTTCATCTTTTTCTTGCTGAGCACTGTAGTGAAAAGATTGGATTATAGGGAGTAAAAGTCTGGTTTGCCAAGTAACATCTATTGTGCCTCCTGAAGCCATCCTGAACCCTGCTGTGTCCTTGTCCTCAGTATTTTACAGTAGCTGATGAATTGCACTGAAATATATTCTAGGGACAGCTTCAAATATTGCTCTTCTTTGTTATTACAAGATCCATTTTCATTCCTCAATGTTGTGAAAAGGCTGACAGGACTTAAGATTCTTTCTTCTTTGTAAATCCATCACATCTTAGTTCTCTTTTCATATTATTGTCTTTTCTCTTGCTCATTAGGTCAATTTCCCACCTCTCAACGATGCAATCCCCCTGTTTGGGCTCAATCTTTGTCAATATAAAGTTATGCTGCTGCAGCTGAGTCAGCAGTGATGAAGATGATATTGCAGCTCTGAATCTGAAGTCAGAGCTGCAATAACCTCTTAGCCCAGTCTAACACCTGTAGTGCTGTTAAACCCAGTAATTCATTTGCCCCAAGAGACAAAGACCCTCAAAAATAAAGACACAGAATTCAAAACATTTGTCTCAGTTTCGGAACCTTAAAGATTTGCTCTGCTCAGGTTTTCTGCTTGGTCCCAGGATGATGATGAACACATTTGACATGAAACAGGCAGGGCTCCCAAGCAGTAACTTGGCTGGGGAAGGCAGAGCAGCACCAGGAGCATGGCGATGTCACCTGCTTTAATGCAGCTCCTGGCACTCCCCTGCTGCTACATTAGCAAATAGCACAGGAGCTCAGCTCCAGCTCTGCCAGTGTCACACAGCCAAGCACAGCACAGCCCAGCCTCGCCTGCTTGCCTGAGCCCAAACAAGGCCAGAACATCCTGATCCACAAACAGGGACAGCAGCTGCTGCTGAGGTGGGTTGGAAGCACAGCAACTTCAGAAGTTCTGGGTAACCACTTTTAAAAACTCTGATCTGGTATAATTTCAGCTTCAAACCACATGAAAAAAAAGTACAAAAATGCATAGCCTGTTTCTTTTTATTTCTGTGTAGTTACTGCATTTTTAGATATATATATATATATATATATATATATATATATATATGTAATGTTGGGCAGTGTATTTATATGTGGTATTCTGAGAAGCCGCATGGAGGCAAGCTCAGGAATAAATAGATGTGTCCCTCACTTAAATCCCAGCCAGTGAGTTGTAAATGGTCTTCAGTTTGGTCTGGGACACTGCAGGCTCCTTCCCAAGGCCACCATGCACATCCTCAGCTGCTAAATGACACGTCCCTGCTCACTCCCAGAGAGGGGTCATGAACAAGTCTGACCTTTCTCCTTCTAACTCTGCCTCAAGGCTATTTGTCACACACAGAATTGACAGAGCATGGGGAGATCTATGCTTCCCCTAACTGTGTGCAACCAGTTCTATAAATATTAAGCCGAACTTGAAGTCTTTAGCTTTCAGATTCACAAGACATCTTTCCTGGGAACTAAGAAAAACTTCTTTAAAAGGCTACCTGACAGTTTCTAACCATGCCACCAGGAATTTTTCAGAGAATCAATCAAAAGGTGTAGCCTTGCAGAACTGCCAGAGTGACCTTGTCATTCATATGCCTCCAAAATATATAATGGTGCTGATGTTGTGAATTTGGAGCGGATCAGCTTTAAGACATCAACATTAAGAAATGGTTCACTGCAGGGCAGGCCAACTACTGTTTGTCACAAAGGTACTGCTCCTTAAGAAAAAGGTAATTCTAAAAATGTTGTAGAAATATAAGAAGAGATTTTTGGTTGTTTTTTTTTTAATAGAAGAAACAAGCATTTGTAACACATGATGAAGTCAACCAGTAATTTTCAGTGTTGTTTTCCCTTTTTAGTCTAAACAATTTTTTTGTCAACAGCCAAACTTTGGAGGGAAAACCAGATTTCTGGACTGCACACATGAATCCAGACCACATCTCCTATTTACCAGGACTCAGTGGCAGTATTTTCTCAGGTGATTCTTAGTAGGTCTTATATGGTCTGTCCTTGCCACAGATACCTCAGCTGTATTTTGGAACCTGTGACACCTGGCAGTGCCACAGACATGCTGTGAGGGTTCATGGCTTGTGAAGTCCACTGACATACCACAGCCACAGCAAGTATTAACAGCAGTTTATGTATCTAAAAGAATGCAAGTGAAGCAGCACACCTGAGGAGTTTCTGGAAATCAGAGCATGAATCTGATCCTACTGGAATGCTAAGAAGAGCTTGGCAAGTGATTTTAGCACAAGATATTTAGCCTCAGGTACTCATAAGGTCCCGTTAAAAGAAGTGCAGAGATCCCTCAGAGATTCAATTCCGTGCTCATGGGCAGTGTGGAGCACTGTAACAATTTCCTCTGGCTTCTGGGGTGAGAAATCCCACTGAACAGGTTGGTGCCCCTGCAGTTATGGCCCTGGTTTCAGTTTCACAGCACGCCCTCTGCCTCACCTGTACCGTTTGCTTTGCCCCATCCTCCTTCCCAAGCACTACAGGAACACTTCTTTTCAGAGGGAACTGGGCTGCAAAAAGTACCTATTAAAGCTGATTAGACAGAATGGGAAATGAGCATTCAGGCACCATCCAGGCATAAAGGGAAAATCCAGCAATAAAACTGGCAACATCTTCCTGTTCTTTCACACTTCACTTGTGTGCCCAGGAAGTGAATGTGAAACACAGCCTAGACTTCCATGAATGTACTACCTAAAAGCTGTTCTTTAAATAGCAGGTATTTGTGCTAAGAGAAACAAAATATTGTTGTTGGTGGTGTCAAGGCCAAAAAAGCAGACCCTGGAGACTACTGCTACTCATAGTGACAGATTTTTTGGCTACTAACTCTCAGCAGTCATATAGCATTTCTTGTGATAACTTTAGCTCTCATGATGATTCAAGAACCTAAAAGCTAGGACACAGGATCGGTGCCAAAAAGATTTTATCAATCAAAATGCCTGCAAAGTGCTAAGAAAGCAAAACACGTGCACACAAAAGTCAGTCTCTACTCCTTCTTGGGTTTTTAACACTACTCATTTATAGTAGTCATCTGAGATACTTGGGCATTTTAATAAAGGGCTGCTTTACAATCAGACTTAAATTCTAGACGTGCTGCAGAGGCTGTGGAGCCCTAATAGAGAAGAAAGACAGAGGTGGGAGGAGGTGAGAAAGAAGAAGGCTGGAAAGTTGGTTTATGTCTTTGCACAGAGGAAGGGAACAAGTCTTGGTCAACACCCTTAAATATACATTCTCACATGTAGGTACATTTGTATTTAGGCTTTTAAGTTTGAAATCTGGTTTAAGTTTGAAATCTGTGCATCTCTGAATCCTGCAATGGCAGCACAGGAGAAATAAGTTGCTTACAGCAAAGAGATGAGTTAAAACTTAATTCTTATGAATGTGACTTTGATGGAACCTTTCAGTATTATCCTAAACAGCAGAACTGGCATAAACAGCATCACTTAAAATGACTGTTTTCAGTTAGAGTGTGAATAATCTTTGTTTGAATTCACTGGTTTTATCAGAAAACAGGTGTTTCAAACTAAGTGCTTTTGTAAGTGACTCCTTTGAGCAAACAGTTTTTTTGTATTTGCTGCATCACTGTTCCTTCTGAGTCAATGTTCCACTTAAGTCACACGTGGAGTTCTGCTTCATTATTTTATTTTTTATGATACCACCTTAAAAGCTTGAGATTGAGGTTTTTAAGGCAATAATTTGATTCAAAACTAATGTTTTAGTGAGTCAGTCTCATTCTTACAAATTCTCCAGCATAAGAAAAGCCATGGATCACTGAAAATGTATTAATTACCAAAAACCACTCAAACTTTACAGGGACTGGTGCATGAAGAGTTTCCTAAACACATCCACTTTTGCTCTTGTAAAAATGACTTCTCATTCTTATCTCCAATGTGACTTAAAAAGAGCACGAATAAATAGAAAGAAACTGTTATTAAAGCAGAATAAATCATAACAATAAATGCGTGCTTGAAACCCAGCATACTATTTATTGGTGTAATTTTTTGATCTGTGCATTCTGAGAGAAGACAACAGCAGCTAATACATCAGGTGAAGTGAAATTAAAAGCAGTCTAAGATAATAGTAAATAACAGCGAGGACAGAGAACAACTTCATTGTTTCAATGTTCAGACACCGAAATTATGGGCATTGAGAAGGCAATGGGAACTTCAGGCTCTCTTAACAAAAAAATCTGAAGCACTTCAAATAAATTAAAGGAATAAAAATAATTGAGGTGGATTTTGGAAACCTGAAACCAAACAAGTTGCCTAATAATAATAATAATGAATCAGACTCGGACTGTGTGAATTGAAGGATAATTTACTTACTGTTTCTCTATTCTCCATTGTGATCTTAGAATCACACCCAGTTTTTTAAAAATTGGGGTTTTTTTCCTCATTGGCACAGCAATACCATAAAGCCACTGACGTGAGAAGGCTTAAGGACATTTTAACATTATTATACTTGCATATTTTACTACTTGAGAGAATTTGTGAATGTCTTTCCAACTTTAAACCTTTGCTGTCTGTTTTCTTATTTTTGCCTCATTAATTGTAGAGGAATCTTTGTAGAATTCCATGTAGGAAAGACAGGGAAAAAAGCATTCCCTGGGGGTGATATAAACGTGGTAGGAAAAATAGTAACATTAATTAAAATATCAGAAACCAGGTAATTTAAAAAGTCTGTTCAACCCAGACTTTTCCACCACTTGATTAAGAAGGAAATGTTCCCAGCTTTAGCCTATTATTAACTTTTCTCTCCCAATTCTTCGGGGCAAAGAAGACAGGAAGCAGAATAATGGAGTAAAGAAGAAGCCTAGGCTAGACAAACCCCTTAAGGCAAAGGCATAAAGCTTCAAGTTCAAGGTGCTAAACCCACAAAATGACACGGCCAAATAGTACCTTCAAATGCCAGCAGCAAACCCGGCATTTTAATGAGGAGTAGGTGGAGCTCCGTGAATCAGGTACAACACCTGCAGTTCCTCAAGAGCGAACACTGACTCGCACCTTTCCCCCGCTTGTGACCCCTCTCACCCGGCTGGCCCCGAGGCACATCCTCGCAAGCCGTGGGGTTACACAGCTCACCAGGACCACCTGCCGGCCCCGCCGGGACTGTGCGTGCCCGAGCCTGTCCCAGCAGCACAGCACAGCAGAGCAGGTTAATTTGCAGGTTAATTTGCATCACGTGCGCCGCGTTAATTTGTTTCGCTCTGCAAGCAGGCGAGGCAGGCGCCTGCACGCAGTCGCTTGGCTCAGCTGGCTGCCTGCAGCTCTGCGCGATGCTCAGGCTCTGCTGCTGGTGGTCAGGCCGGCATATTCCTGCTCCGTAAGGGGAGGAAAGATGAACAAAAGCTTGGATGCTGAGAGTATCGGGTGTCTAAAACTGCGAGCAAAGGCGGCACTGAAATCCAGTCCCCTTTGGCTGTGGGGCAGCAGGAAGCACAGTCACTGCACAGACAACAAACCTAGGAATGCACTCAAATATCCCCAGAAATTCAACTTAGAAAGGGCAGGCAAAGGTAGCAGACTTGAAGTCCCCTATCAAATACACTGGACTGTGCTATGACAACACTGTATTCCTGTATGAGGAAGGGAGGCTCAACCAGTGAGATTTCCATTTCTGCAGTTAGGTGAAAGACTTTTCTCCAAGGAAACAATATTGTAGTAGCATTAAATTTTCATTTTCTTGGTGAGTTTACTCACTGACTATATTTTGAGTGATTTTTGTTTTGTTTTCAAAGCTCATGGGAATGTAAATAAAGGAAACACCAAACTGGATTCTGCTTGGAAATGAATGCTGTTAATGCTGGCACTGCATGTTTCCATAAACTAGTTTCATCACTCACATGAATTTTTCCCCACAGAATACTGTAACAAAAGTTAAGTTAAAAGCTTTTATATGTGTCCTTGAGCACTACATTATCACTAATCTGGCTATGACACATGGCTGAGCTTGTCCTCTGCTTCCTCCTTCCTATCACACCCACGAGAGCGGGGCCAGCCTGTCAGTGCTGCAGCAGACTGAAATCAGCTATTCTGCTTTTATCAGAAAAAAAAAGATGCACGTTTTTACAGCGCCAAATAATTTTTACTGCAACAAATAGCTCTGGATTTCAGAAAACAAGTATTTGATTTTTTTGTTTCAATTTCTGTGAGCATGGTTTGATCCAGCTGTGCTTTGCTTCTTGAAGCACACCATCAAACCTTGACTAGGGTGCAAAAGAAAGCTGATTAAGTCTATGCCGAGTGGTTGATTTCTTCCAAAGAAGAATCCTTAGGATAATAGGCTCTTCCCTTTCCACACCGTCATGTTTTAGTTGTCCTTGTGCCTTAAGAACACAGTAGGAAATACACCTCCCAACCCTCACTTTGCAGACTCGCTGGGGCAGGTTAAGACAAGGTGCTCGTCCTTTTGCCCAGCTCTTTTCTGACATACAAATGCTCCCATAGGATTGTAAGAGAGCAGTTTGTGCAATGTTACTTCTCAGCCTACTCCCAGTGCTATTTAAGATGGGCTTGTGGAATATTGGGTGAGAAACATGATCAGGAAATTGGCACCTAAAGTCTGTCTCCTCTCCAGTAAGTGAATAAGATGTGCTGACAGAGGGGGAGGGGACAATTAGTAATTTATAACATATGAGAGCTATTTACTGAGCCTTAGAAAAGGATGCATGGCCGTAACTGCAGATTAACCACATTCCTACAGGTACCAAGGACTTGTAGCTTGTTACCACTGAGTCAAAAGAAACTCCTTACACTAAAACAGACAAAAATCCCAAGGGGAGCGTGTGTGTATTGTGTGATAGAATTATAAAGAATTGTGCCACTGAGTCTTTCCAAAGCTGAGAGTTACTGCTGATTTTGCATTTAAGAAAAGGATACCCTCTGTTCTCACAGATTATCAGACCAGAAAGTACCCATAATATGCAGTTCCTTAGCTTGTTTGGCACCGGTGTGAGCTGACAAACACAACCAACAATCCTTGCCGTGTCTGGCTCATGGCAAAACCTGTACCAGCTCTGCACTAAAAATAAGGCTGTGAGCTACCTATAAACACTGATGATTTAAAAACCACAACCTTCAGACTCTTAAAACCCCTTGAAATTTCCAAGAGGTCGAAATACTTCTGAAGTTGTTAATGTACCAAAGCACATTTTGGAGTTCAGAAACACGACAATTCAATTTAGGAAATATGTGAGAAAATTGGAATTTAAACCTAAACATAGCAAGACTGTATTGCAACTCTCTCCAAGTATATTCCTTTGAAGAGCATGCATACTTTCCTCCAGAAAGCTGTCTGCTTAAAATAGCTGTCAGCTTTCTAAAGGGAGTGATTAATTCCACTGGAGTTATTTCTGTTTCCAAGAGTACTGCTAAATTTAACTGACAATGGGGAAAGCTGCTGCTAATGGATGCTTCACATATTTTAAATAAAGCCCACATTTATGCATGGCTAAGTGTGTGGTTTTTTTAGTTTTTAACTTGATTTTCATTATACAACTGATCAGTCAATGCTTATAAAGCACTGACCAAAGCCATTCAATGACTGCTAGTGACTGCTAGTGGTTAGTTAGTAACTGCCTTGTAATTACCTCAGAGCTAGTAGCACCTGTCTAGTAATTCCCAGTAACTGCTAGAGCTAGTAAGTCTCTAGTGACTGCTCAGTAACTACAATAAGAGTCTCTCAGTAACTACTAGGAAGAGTCTAGCAACATTGCAATAACTGTGTGGTAACCACTGGTAACACCTTAGTACCTAACAACTGCTAGTAACGACTTTGTAGCTCCCTATTATCTGCCTAACAATTACTAAATTACTAATTACTGCCTTGTAGCTGCCTAGTAAATAATAGTTACTGCCTAGTGTCTGCCTAACAGCTTCTAGTAGCTACTTAACACCTGCCTAATAATTACTAGTAACTGCCTTGTAACTGCCTCGTAAATACCAGGCCTAGTATCAGCCCTTCCCTTCATCACCCCGTTGATCCATCCCTCTTCGGGGCTGCATTCCCCTCAGCCCTCATTGTTTCCACCCCCAGGAGAATGAGCTGAGTAATTCCCTCCCCAGTTTTCCCTGCTGTTGCCCCAAAATAGGGGCTTCATCCAGGTCAGGGCCATCACATTGGATGGTTAAAGCTGGATTGCAGTGACAGGAGTCTGAGGAGCTCCTGCTTCGGCACAGGGATTTTTTCCTCCTCTTTTTTCCTCTTTTTCTCTCTAATTCGTGACTTGTCTGAGCTCTGCTCACAACAGTCCAAAGCTGCTGCCATTACATTTGATAAAATCGTGCTTTGGCTAATTTTTAGAGGGCAGCAGAGGGTGCTGTTAGTTCTCCTGTTGGGAGGACAGGGCCACTCACCCCTCCAGCCCCGAATCCAGACAGACTCAAAGCACAGAATAATCTCCTGCTGAGGGGTCAGCCTTGTTCCATGCTCTAAAATTGGCTTTCTTCTCCAGCTGGCTTTGAAATTAAATGTTTTTTCAAGGGGCTCAAAGTAGGTTCACTGCTCTAAATACAGATTGAAAGAGAAGGAATCCCTGATATCCTGCATCTACTTCGAAAAGATAGATTCTTTGTTGTAATTATATTCTTTGTTCTGTTATTCTATTCTATTCTGTATTATTTGTTATCTGGGAACCAGAACAGTGCTTAGAGTGATTAATGACTCAGTTCAATATAGCCACACTCCAAGCTGTGTGAGTTTGAGAGGAAAAAAACCAATAAGCGCTGATTTTGAGGTGCTAAAGTCCTTCTGGCAGTTTCTAAAAGATGCCTACAGCCAAGGGAGTAACTCGTGAATAACAGATGAGACCAGAGCACTCCGGCATCACCTATCACACATGCAGAGCATTGCAGTTAAAACTGTAATTGCTTGTAGGAGTTAATTGCCAGTAGTGACTTTTCAAGGCTGCACAGCGTGAACTGGGAGGCTTGTGCTGATGGCTCTGGGACAGCTCTGGCCCTCCTCAGGAGGAGTGGAGGTGTCTGGCTGTTTGTGGAAGATAATGCTCATAATCACATGAGCAGCCGGATCACCCTGAATTTATGGAGCTGTGGATTGATGCTGTTTGTGCTTGGCACACGCGGGCAGGCTGTAAGACAGGGTATTTGTTATGATACCAGACTTTGTTTGCAGGCAAGGAACATTGCCAGAGGCTTTTTAGCAGAAGGTGCTGAACAGTTCTGTGCCTTGAAGAGCCCAGTGATACTTCCCGCTGCCTTGGAAATGTAAAGGATTTATTTTACTGCCACAGGATGCACAGGATTTACCCTCTTTATTTGTGTGCATCTCACTTTTGCTGTTAACCAGGCAGATTTTTCTGTGCAGCACAGAGATGTGGGAAGAGGTTTGCAATCATTGTTATCTGCACAGTGCTTAAAGATGGAGGAGGAAACAGCATCAGGTTTCCTCGGGGTGGAGGTTGAGATTAGCAGGAGCCAGCCCTGTGAAGTGCTATTAAATGATAAAGAAATGCTGAGTGGCAGTCTGGGCTGGGTTCAGTTTTCACAGCGAGGTTCACTCTCACACATGATGGCCTTTCCTTGTGTCTCCCTGAACTTGCACTGGGGCAGAGTAAAGCCAGGGCCTTGCTGCTCGTGACCATTTGGGCTGGTGGACCCTCCTTTTCCACTCAGGTGGCTCAGATTCTCTTCCACAGCTGAGCACTGGAGGTGAGGACAGCTCTCAGGTGCTGTTTCAAAGAGATTTAGCGCATCCAAGACGGTGAGAGGATCTAAGATGTCCTGCTTGTTCCTGCAGTCTGTGCTGAACTGTTGGTGTCCTCCCAGCTCCTTCCACACTGCTCTGTACTTGTGCTGCCACTGGCATTTGGGAAGTGAATTCCTCTTTTCCCGGTGGTGACAGGATGCTGAGAATGTTAAGGCATGTGTTTCTCTGTTAATCCCTGCCTCTAAACACGCTGTCCATCTCTTTGAGGGTAAAAATAAAGCAGCTTTGTTTGATTTCTAGAAAAAGCCAGACGACAGTGCAGGGGTCAGAAATAGGCATCCCAGCCCTCCCCACCCCACTGTCTCAGCTGTTGCTTCCTGAGAGACAGAAGCATGTGGTCGCTAAAAATATCCTGCAAAGAGAATACACTCTCCCTCCAGTGGGAGAGTATAAATTAAGCCGAGTCGTAATATATACGACTTCTTGTGGTTGGGAGAAACTTCTCCCAACGTCAGTTTCGGAGAGGGTTTTCCTAATGAAGCAGAGATCCCAGCCCTGTCCCGTCCCCACGTAGGTCGGCGATATTGTGCAGAGGATCTCCGGCTCCTGCCTCTCCTGCTCCCACCCCCTCGCCCTCCTATGGGAATTGATGTGGCCAGGGGTGGGGGGAGACCAGCCCTCCTTTTATAAGCGTGGCCTTGCGGCACGTCCAAGTTGATAGGAGTGACGGCAGATTTGGCTTGCTCTGAGATACCCACCTCCCAAGCCTTGGGGTCCCTGGGATGACCAAAGGAGGAATGGAGTCAGTGGAAGTGTTCACAACCGAAGGCAAAGGCAGGGGTTTGAAAGCCCAGAAGGAATTCTTGCCTGGGGATGTCATCTTTGCAGAGCCAGCCTACGCAGCCGTGGTTTTTGACAGGTAAGAGAAAAGCACTTGTAAAACTCAGAGCAAAAGTAACCTCGCTGCAGAATTTCATCCAGCTGGTTGTGTAAGAGTTTGGAGGTGTCTGGATGACATCAGAGAAAGGATCAGAGGGAAGTCAGAAGCACTTCTCTAAAGACAGTCACAGCTTGTAGTGAATGTCATTCCTGGGGCTCAGATCGGCTTCCTCACTTTTAGTATGGTGCGGTTTGTTTCCAGGGTGTGACCTTGCAAGGTGCTGAGAAACGCAGTGGAATGTATTCGTGTATGAATACTTGCATGTGTTCAGTGCCTCCCAAAACCAGCCCCATGCTGCACTGCAGTGAGCTGCCAGGAGTTAGTGTAATTCAGGTACAGGAATCTCAGACTGACTTTGCTGAAGTCTCTGATGGGTAATACATGATAAAAATGAGTTCCATTGTGCTCTGCTCACGTGTGCCATCCCCAGCTGCACTTGCAGCTTCATCACCCTCTGCCCTCGAACTAGGAGCTGGTGGGGATCAGCAAGTGACACTGTTTCTGTTAAAGAGATTTAGTATTTACAGCTGGCTGAGCTAACTGGAGACGAGTGTCTGCTTTTGCTCTTTCACGAGACTGGTTTTAAATTTATGTTCACACTGATGTAGCCAGACACTGAGTTCTGGTGCAAGGATATTTTTCTTTTTTGCTGCTTGTTTTAATCACAACATTCGCTCAACCTGCGCTGCTGGTGTGGCTGGTAGGTGCCCACTTCTGCCCTTTGAATCAGTGGGAGATTCACTCAGATAACCTGGAAGAGAAAAGATACAAAGAACCGATTTCTATGTTGATCTCCACTGGGCTAAATCTAAATTAAAGCCTCCACTACAAATGGAATTTGTTCAGCCTTGTAACATGCTAACAGAAAGAATGCGGCCTGAATTTTTAAACTGAGGACTTCGAGGGCAGCTGAAGCTTTCATTTTGATCTTAGGAAAGTTGCGAGTGTTCTTCAAGGGCATCATGGTGAGCCCTGAGACTGAATTTTTAGCCCCAAACAGCCAGTGACTTTGGTAATGCCCTGTACACTAAACAGGGCCGTGAGCAATTCTGCTCAGCGGAGTTTTCTCTGATTAAATCGGCTCTGTTAGCAAAGTGTGGGACGCAAGCAGAGGTCGTGCTGCTGTTTTAACCTTGGTCATCTCATAGCTGAAGCTGATCAGTGCCACTGTGTGATCTGACAGTAGCAGAGAATTGGGTATTAAATGGACAGAGCAAGAAATAAGTTTTTGTGCATCTTTCACTCTTTCCTTGTCCTTTAACTGTCAGCGGATGAACTTGATTATGAATCTTTGCCATAGCAGGAATGAGACCTTCAGTTTTTATTTTAATATGTCACTGCAAGAGCTCACATTAAAAATGTCATTTTTCACTTTAAAATGTTGAGTTCTTAAAGTCTTCACCCTGAGCTCAATTACAGGAGTCGGTGACAAAATAATTTCTCCTTGATGTGTCCTTTTAGCTCTTGTACTTCAGTTCCACTCGTGTCACTAGCTGGAATTTTGTGGTGATTTGCTTCGGAAGTGCCTATGGACAATTATTTCTCTCATATGCCATATTAAAAATAATTTTTTTTTAAAAACCACTAAAAACATTTTGACTCTTGATGGTGGGTTAAAAATATTTTTTCTTCTACGTGAAGTGTTGCACCATGCATGGAGCAGAGCTGCCCATGTTGAAGAGCTACGACTTCGCTGCATTTTCAAATGTCACTTGTGTAATGTGAGATAAGGGCAGGAGCTCTTAGACTGCAGACTGTGTTTTAGGCTGAGATTTCTAGCAGAAAACCTCGGATGGGGAGAGACGTGTTTCCGTGCTTCCCGCCCTTCCTCCCCAAGATGGGCTTGTTTAGCTCCCAGAGAGCAGGTCCAGAGGTTGAGCAGCAAGGAGGCAAGGTAAACACAGCCCTTCTCTGCAACTGTTGTGCAATAATAACGGATTCTTACCCTCCTGTGACACATTTCATCCCAAAGCACTGAGTATAGGTCAGTGGTGAGACGCAGTCCCAAAACCTCTGAAACAGAATAAATGCTTGTTGATTAGTTTTTGGCAGGGGATAGCCTGGGCCTGAGATAATGGAAACACACATTTTTCTTGTGGAAATCACCCTGATGCTTTTCTTACACACCCAGGGCTTTGCTTTTAAAGTTATCTTCTATTGCTGTCCCAGGGTATTCAATTGCATCAAGCCCCACTGAATTGATTGCTGTCAAAGAAGGGCAGCCTGGATCCTTGCAGAACCTGCAAGAATAAATCCACACCTGGCCATGGTAGCTGGTTTTACCCTGAAAGAACTGCTGTTGTCTCCGCATGGATGAGGAGCCCAGGGAAGAGGCATGCGCTATTCCTTGTCCTCAAATACACATGTATAGGTCCTAAAGTTGGTGTTGAGTCTACACTGTTAAAAAGAGTCTCAGCCTGCACAGGGAAACCCAAAATCCAGAGTCCCTCATCCTAATTCAACTCAGTATCTCCCATGTCTTGCTGAAAGCACTGTGTATGTCTACTATGGGAATGGGATTCAACTATGAATGATTGCTGGGTTTAAGTTTTTGGCTCAGGTCCTACCAAATATGTGACCATATTTTCCAGAGATCTCAGCTTTCTTTGTGCATAAAGACCACACAGAAGCACTAGAGTGCAGAGCTGGTCTCTGCTTTGCAGCCCTTTGAAAAAGAACTCAGTCCTTTGGGAAGTCTGTTCCCAGTCTGTGGACATTAAGACAGACCCTAAAATCCTTCCCCTGATTTTGCTGTTGAAAGGTATGTGGATGGCAGTCACAGTGCAGAGGCCACACAGTGATCTTCTGTGCGGCTGCATGGGATGTGCAGGCAGAGCAAAGGTCTTTTCGAGATCAGCAGGAGCAGCCCTGCAGAGACGCAACGCAGTCATGCTCTCTAGAACACACCTCGAAATGGAAATCAGCCTGGGACATCAGCCACTATTTACCTGGCCAGTAACCAGATGGTCAAGTTTAAAGTCAGTAACAAGTTACATGTGGGAGCTTTGACAAGCTGCCAGGCAAATAGAATGTTATATCTGTACTTACTGCCCAGAAGGTCAGACCTCAGGGCTGCTGTCACTGCTGGTTACCTCCTCCACTGCTGGAAGCTGCTTGGAGAGGCTCTTCCAGGGCAGCTGGATATCACAGCACAGACTTCAACCTGACTAATAGATGTAGATAGAGATAGATACACAGACAGGCAGATAGATGTGAGGAGCTGTCGAAGTAATTTGGACCTGAGGCTGTCACCCTGCTGCACTATATGGATGTCTGTCTTTCAGTAGGAGGCTGAGTTTGAGGAGGTGTGGAGATTTTACTCTGCTGGGAAAAGGAGAAATATTTTCTTTGACAAAACTCTATCATCAGGTGTCCCTGCAGTGCCTAACACCGGACTTCTGTGTCCAGACAAGTGAGTCCAACACTAAATGCTGATATAATCAATGGAAGCCTATAATGTGCAGTGAACACAGACATCTACCTTTGAGCTGAATGACTTTCCAGACCCCACTGAGTGGTGGTGGTATCTCTACTCAGACACAGGGGGTACAGATGAGCACATCTAGGTGTCTAAATCTACAGGCTGCATCCCACCTTGGAAGCCCCTGAAGGTCACTGGGACCCTGAAAGTCCCTAAAGTCATTAAGGCTGATGAGGACTTGTACTCTTCAGCCCAATGATGGTCATCTGAGCAGCAGTTTCTTACACAGTACCAGAGACTTTTAATCTAGAAGTGCATAAAACTCAAAGAAAAATGAGGTTCCTATAAACATCAGCCAGCTCATAGTTAGATTTTATGGCCAGGGTATTATGACTCACCAGGCTAGCCCTGGTCATTGCTGGGGGGTTGGACTAGATGACCTTTAAAGGTCCCTTCCAACCCAAACCATTCTGATTTTATGATTCTATAACTTTGTCACTTAACCCAGTGCTTACTCGGCATTGAGTCTCGTATCAAGCCTGTTACTTCTACCTGTGAGAGCAGGCTGCTTAAAGAGATGGTGAATACTGATGGAAAGGGCATGCAGAACTCTATGTGATTTCCAGGATAAAGTGTAGACACAGCCTTATCTCTGTTTGGTTCAGCCTTGCTGTTCTCAGCTGAAATACCACTCTGAAAACACCACTATCAGTCCTGCTTTGCCCCGAGGTAGAAGCAGAAAGCTGGAAATACATCTCAAGCAATTATTTGCTTTTGTTGGGGTAATTTTTCAATTTGCAAAGCCCCTGAGCCTCTCACTGAAGCTTTCTCTAATTCTTCCTCCCTCTTTGCTTTCTCCTGGAAGATCCCAGGTCTCCTCTCCTCTGTCATTGGGAATGACGACGGCATTCCCAGTGCCTGGGCTCAATGTACTGTACGTGACCTTCTCCTCTGACACATCAGCTGGCTCTCAAGCCTGTAGGAGTTTACATTTCCTATAAGCAAGGGGATGCCTCATATGTCTCTGTCAGCCCTTGCCAAGAGAAGGTTTGCTCTTTCACCAGTGGGATTTGAGGGACAGTAGTCAAGGAAAACAGTGTCATGTGGTGGAAAGCCAAGATCACCTGAAGATTTGCTTGATGAGTGATCTGCAAATTGCTAAAAACTGAGATAATGCAAATTTGTCACTTCTTTTTTGATGTATGAAAGCGGCCAAAAACATTTTCCAAAGAAACGTGGGGACCTCTGTTACTATAGTTGAGATGACCTAGAGATACAAGAAATCCAAAATTTTCCATAACAGCATGACTGAAAAGATTATGGGAACAAATTCTTTGAGTTGATACCGATAAAAACTGAGAGCTAATGTGATCGTATTCACATTTTAAAAAATGTTCTGGGGTTTGATTTTTTTATTATTATCTCATTTGTTCAAAAGTTTAAATAAAACCTGGGACAAAACCTAGCTTTTTAAAGAAAACCTCCCCCACACCTCTAAGAAGAGGCTGGGAAACCTTGTAATGAAAGACTAAAAATAAAATAGTCAAAAATTAGTCTAAAATAAATCCTCCACTCAAATCAGAAAAACTAGGGTATGTCATCCCTAACATTTAAAGAAGAAAATACTAAGGTCCAACTCCTTTTTAAAGTAGCAAACCCATTCTTATGCTAATAATTCATCTTCAGGTAGCAGGTGCATTTCCTTAGGCTGCTGTCTTTAATGAAGTGTTACAGCCTCTGCTTTGAAAGCCAAGGAGACTTTGCCTACATCTTAAGCTGCTCTTACAGTGTTCTCTGTAGCAGACTGAGGAGAGAGATGCCCTGCCAAGCAATAATAAACAGGATTTAGGTGTAAGTTAGGCCATCTGTGTGTATCATCTGTGATGCACGGAATAGCATGAAGCCATGTTAAACAGTTTGTGAGATACTCACCGTGTCCATCAGCTCTTCAATGAAATCCTCCTCTGTTCTTTGCACTAAAGCCATCTCACCTGGCTTTTCCAGGCCAGTGAATGAGATGTTGTGGGTGCTGGGTGGCAGATGTTTGGGTTGTGCATGTCTCGGAAATGAGGGTAATACATTTCCTGTGACAGTGCTCAGCCCTCTGTCCTGGCAAGTCCGACAGACCTTAATCTGTCTGAATCCAGTCCAAGCAGTCACAAGAGTTATTTGTTTCTTGTGCTTTCACTGCGAGCCGTGCTTGGAGGAGCCTTGGTTAACTTGTCCGTGCTCTGTTACCTCTTGCATTTGTTGGCTGGCACGTTGAAGCACTGCTTTTGTCGCTGTAGCTACATCCAGGATCAGCTGTAATTGTGCGATTCAGCTACGTAACACGGAGCACGTGAGCCCTTCAGAATTCAGCTCGGCTGATGCTCGGGTGGGAGGCCAAGGAAACCTGAGGCTCCCCAGAAAGTCATTCAGTGAGTCTGTCAGTGGCATCTGCCCTCTAAGTCAGTCCTAAATCCCTGCCCTGGCAAGCTTATGATGGGCTGGAGGCATCACTGCAGTAAAGAAGATCCTGCTTTTGAGCAGGGTGAGAAGCAGTTCTCACTATGTCCGGGGATCACCTCAGAGGCCGTGGCGTGCACAGACGCAGCAGAAAGCAATTGTGTTGTCCCTGTGGTAAAGCAAGGGAAGCTGAGCAGCAAGACCCAGAGGGTTCAAACCTCCAGGGTTCCTGGGCAGGTGCCACAGCAGAAGTCACCTCCCCCAGGGTTCTGTCCAGGAACTTTGAGGCTGCCAGGCCATGCAGCATCCTGACCGTGTGGGTGTGGGCTGCTCTCTGTACCAGGAGGAGAGCTCGGGGATACCTGAAGCCATTTTGGGTTGTGTTGAACACTTTCTAGACCAGACAGAGAAGGTTTTCTAGACCAATTATTTCCACAGGCTGAAAGACTTTCATTTAATCTCAGGCTGCTTCACTTGGAGAACCTTAACATTGCAGAGGTGGTGAGAGAGGAGACTGTGAGCACTGCAAGCCTTTGGTGTCTGGGTGTTGTCTGTCTCCAGGACAGACGGTATTGGAACCCAGCCAAGGGAGAGCCCCACTCTGCCATTCCCTTTTGGGCTGTCCAGCTCCGAGCTCCTCTGACACAGCTCCTTGCACAACTGCCAAGGGGCACCTGAGGGATTGAGGTGCTTGCAGATGCTTAAGCAATGTTAGTTGAAAATTCAGGCAACAAATCTCAAATACTCGTGTCTCCTAATTTTTTTTACTGTGCCAAGAGTTGAGCCTAGGCCTCTGGAGTCCTGATAACACACAGTGTCAATAAACCCAATCTTCTTTGCAACCATTTTGGGGCATGGAGGATCCCCTAAGGGTTTTGCAAGAGATGCAGTATTTCTTACACCTGCCAGTCAGATTAGCTGTGAGTAATTGTCTCTGCAGTTTCGATACCATATGGGCTGTTCCTTTGCTTTCTCAGAAAGTCTTGTATAACTTTTTTGGTGCATTTCTGCATCTCCTCAGAAATGAGGGATTTCCAGAGCTGGTGGTAAGTTCTACCAGCCAGGTTTGCTTTAGAAAATCTGGACACCCTGTGCAGTAAACAGCAAAATGTAAAGCCAGCATTTCAGTATATTTTTATTCTCGGGGAGCAAACTGAGGGGAGACAAGCACCTGTCAGAGGACTTGGGTTTTTCTGCACTGTGCTCCTTTCCAGCCTGTCATTCCTCTCTACAAGGAAACTTCTTTTTTCTTGCTTTCTGATGCCCTTAAAACACCCAGGTGGTGGGAGGAACTCCCATTCCCCATGTGAGATATCTCCCTTTGCTTCCTGGCACAACGTAACCATGTGGGTTTTATCAGCTCTCTGGCTCTGCTTTGCCGTACAAGGAGCGTAATCTATCTTGCACCTCTCTGCCCCCCTGACCTGACAGCTGACAGAGCACAGCCTCACATTTCTCACCAGCTCTCAGCTCTTCCATCTCACACAGTGGAGCTGGCTGCATCCCCCTTCCCAGAGATGCTTTCCCCTGCCCCATCCCGGGTGCTTGCCTTGCATTGGGCTCCCTCCAGCACTGCTCACTTTCCTCAACCTCTTTTTCCAAACCTCATTTCTGCACATGGTTTTGTCTGCTACTTTGTCTGCTTTTACATCAGTGGCCCTCTTCATCCTGCAGCAGCCAAGGCACAGGGTAGATTATGTCAGCAGCTCACACAATACTGCCAAAAGAAAGAAAATGCATTTAAATGTACTGTGATAGATATAAATACGCATATGTAAAAAATATATATATCTATATGTATAGTGGAGAGGCAGGACAGTCTTTGGGCTGGATTCTCTGAGGCTGTGAGTCTGATTCCTGCTTGTGGCATATCCTTCTTATGGGATCATCAATATTTTTTTAAATTTCCTCATGCCTCAGTTTCCCCAGTCTGTGCTGTGGACAGTGATAAATGTGCCCGCGATCATGAAGCCTCTGTGGTCCCTGAGCTTTTTGTGGTGAGGACAACCTCCCTTCTGGCACCAGCAGTGGCTGAGTGATGGGAATTTAAATTCTCCTGTACTGTTGAGCCTGGCTGGAAGCAGACAGCTGGAGACACCAAATCAGGCAGTGAAAAGCCTTCTCTAGCAGCAAGGGGAAAGTCCCGAAATTTTTTGGACAGGAGACCAAAGTGTCTCCTCCTCCTTCTCAGTGAATTAAGTTCTAGGAGCAACAGCTGGACACATGAAGGGGCTTATGGGGGAGGTTTCCCCTCAGTCTGGGACCCTGGACACTCTCAGATATCCCTTTTGAAGGGGTCCCAGTTATTCCATGACCATTTAACTTGCAGCAACAGCACTGGGCAAGAACACAAGGACTAAGATAGGTGGGATGTTTCTCCATCCTCCCCAAAAATCTTGAGGAGTCCATTTTAGTGGTTAGTCCATTTTAGTCCTGGGTGGGGAGCCCAGGGGCGCAAAGCTGGCAGGATCTTTTCTGGGCAGAGCTGGCCCTCACTGATCCACTGTGTCCTTCTGTCCTTCCAGTCTGACACACGTCATCTGTCACACCTGCTTCAAGCGGCAGGAGAGGCTGCACCGCTGCGGGCAGTGCAAGTTTGCCTATTACTGTGACAGGACCTGCCAGAGAGCAGCCTGGCTCAACCACAAAAATGAGTGTTCTGCCATCAAGAGGCACGGCAAGGCACCCACCGAAAACATCAGGTGAGAGCTGGCCCCTGGTGACCTGGGCGAGGACAGGGCATCCCGTGGCAAGGAAGAGCTGGGTGGCCTGATTTGGGCAGGGTGGAGGTGGGAGAAGGTTTAGGAAAGTCCCGGAGCATCCCTGAGCTTAAGGGATAGGGACCTGGAGGAGCGTCAGTGGTGCAAAGAATGTGCTTTTTTTTTCTCAGTTCTGTGCCCCAAAAACTCTGAACATGGTGAGGCAAACCCACCCTGGACAGTTTAGGAGGTGTGGGAAACTGGGCAGTAGGTGGAAAAGTGAAAGAGGAGATGGGTTCTTCCCCAAGTTGCCTATAGAATACATTAATTTGTCTTACCATTCTGGCTCCACCATAAGAAAATGAGAGGGATCCTCAAGGAAATGGGAGCAGCTGTGGAGGGCTGGGGACCTGGGGGTCTATAGCACTTCTCCAGGTGAGAACACAGGTGCTGGGACAAAACCCTGCATCTCCCTTTCCTTCAGAGGGCTGGGGATGGTGACCATCCATCACCCATCTGGAGCTGAGCCTGTCTCAGTTGGTCTGCCTGCACACCATTTCCCCCCCAGGAGATGAATTTTGATGGTCCTTTGTTCTCTCCTTGTGGTGGTGGTGCTGCAACACCTGTGGCTGTCTCCTGGCCAGGCTGGCTGCCCGCATCCTGTGGAAGATCGAGAGGGAGGGCAGTGGGCTGTCCGAGGGCTGCCTGGTGTCCATCGATGAACTGCAGAACCACGTGGACAGCTTTGGCGAGGAGGAGAAGAAGGAGCTGCGCACGGACGTGGAGAGTTTCCTGGAGTTCTGGCCGCCCCACTGCCAGCAGTTCGGGATGCAGTTCATCTCCCACATATTTGGAGTGGTATGTTGGAGGGGTGGGAGTGCAGCTGGGGCAGGGTTTGTAACGCCAGCTTTCCAGAGGAACTCTCCAGCTGGCCTGATTTGAGGATGGCTGACTTCATCTCATTCCCCACCTGCTTCTCCTCTGCACTGACACTGGGAAACTGAGGCATGGCAAGGGCTAGGGCTGAAATATTTTGGCTGTCTAAACATGCAGACAAATGGTTTGCTCAACCATAGGTGCTGCATTTTCATCACAAGTCTCACTGGGCAGCTCTCTGCACCTGGGAGAGCTGAGAAAATCTAAATACATTTTTAGTAAATATACCTAGAATATATTTGAATATAGCAGATCTGTTTTAGTAAATACATCAATATCTATTCATATTGTGCGCTTTCGATTTTCTGCATAGACATAATATATAATAAAATCAGTAAAAAGTACTAAATACACTTAATAATATCCATTAATAACTCGTTAACTACAAATCTTTGTTCTCAGTGTAGCAGAGAGGGAAATTCCAGTTCAGGCTGGGCTACATTGCTCCTGGCCCTGGTACAAATGGGGTACCCCTGCACTACCCCCTCAGCTCCCAACACTGCCAAGAGGAGACACGCTCTGCTCACCCCTCTGCCAGTGGCTGCTGTGCAAGACAAGCTGGCCTCTGCCAGTCCCAGTACAAGGAGAGGACACAGCATCCTTTGGTACCCACACCACAAAGAAAATCCAGTCCGCTGGACACAGGGAGACCTTATGTGCTAGTGACCAGCACAGCTTCTCTGTGGAGAAGTAAGGAAATACAGAAAATCTATAAAATCCGTTCACAAAGGAAATAAAACTATTAACAGTGTAAAATAATCAGCAGCTGAGTTAATTATTTCCTTTGGTCTATCCTATCACATTTTCTCTTTCCAGATATTTATGTTTATGACTAAAAACTGTTCTGTTCATATGTGATAATAGTAATCATATAGAACAGTAAAATAATTCATTCTTGGAATATATGTCATGAAAAATGTAGTCATTCTGAAAATTCGCAGCAAAGCGTAGTAGCTGGTTTTTATTGTTTTTATTGCTTTGAGGGCAACCCAGCAAACATGACCAGGCTGAATGCAGCAGTCAAGGTTAATTTCTAACTGATACCTGTTTTCATGAGTGTGAACTTTGCTTTCTGCTGGAATTGCCTCAAAATCATTTTCCTGTGACCTTTTTCTGAATTATTTGCAGGAACCAAATATAAGGAAATCAATGCATGGTCAAACCAAGTTTATCTTAGGCATCCCAAGTGAACATTGACAGCAAATATTCTGTAACATTTACTCAGCTCTGCCCTGGGCTGGTCCCTCTGCATGAGCATTGCTTTGCTTCTCTTCTGATGTTTTATCCTGACTGGAGTGTTCCAGCTTTTTCTCCTTTAACGCTTCTTCCTGCCTGTGTTTTGGGAGCAGATCAGCTGCAATGGCTTTACCCTCAGTGACCAAAGAGGACTGCAGGCTGTTGGTGTGGGAATCTTCCCCAACCTCTGCCAGGCCAACCACGACTGCTGGCCCAACTGCACCGTTGTCTTCAACAATGGCAAGTGAGTGGATTTCTTTCATTTGGTGCAGCAGGCATGCATCCTAACAGGCAACCCAGAGGCAGGGCCCTGCCCCAGAAAATCTATTCATTCTTATTTCCTTCTCTAGCTCAGAAAAAAAAAAAACCCAAACAGTATTTTCTTGCTAAAGACGACCTGGTTTCTCTCTTTGTTATTTAAAAAATTACCATCTGATGCACTAACAAATATACCCCAAATCCAGCAACCAGCGAAGATTTTTTCCCTGGTTTCTTATGAGTTTTGTAACTAGACTCAAAATAGGTAGATAGAGTAGTGAGTAGCTGTTTAACTCACCCCTTATATTGAAGCTTCATTTATAAATAATTAAGGAGTAATTCCACTTAGTAAGTTATTAAGGGTTATGCTGAGTCCACAGTCCAAGAGTTCCTCACAACCGAAGCTTGCGAAGCCGTGTGTCACTATCTGCTGGTGTGTTCAAACCATTCCTAACACAGCCCCCGTCCGGTGAGTGTGCCATCCCGATTAATCACTGATTAACCCTTTAGCAATGGGACCTTAATGACAGATGTGATTGTTATCTGCAAGCAGACTCACCTGCGAGTGCAGGATGCTCTCAGTCTCTGGGCGTTCCCCATTCCCCCCAAGTCCTGTAAGAAAACCTCTGCAGGACAAGTGAGATGGAATAACATTCAGTGGGAAATGCGGGGATGTTTCGGCAGGGCTGGGAGTGGAGGTAGCCCACAGGAGGGGTGCTCTGCCCGTCCCAGTTCCCAAGCCATGACAGGTACAAACTGCTGTCAGAAAGCTGCAGTGCGTGCAAGACATTAACTGTGGGAAATTGCTTGCCAAAAACTGCACAGCCACAGGATTTCCTCTGAACTTTCCACCGTGATTTCACATCTGCCTGTCTTCACTAAACTTTAGTGCTATAACCTAACACCTCCTTCCCCCCAGCCTCTCCTTTTTTAACTAACACATTGCTTCTGCATTCCAGTTATCACTGCTGGTTTTCCCTGATAAAACTACATCAGCATTTATCAAGCAGCTGGTAAATGAGCCGAGAGAAAACAAAACTGCATTAGGATGATTACCTTGGTGGGAAATAGGGTCTGATCCAAAGTCAGGTTGGAGTCTCTGCTATGATATCCAGTTGCCCTGGATTGGATCCATAGTGGGGTGATGGGAGAGCCCCTCCAACCAGCTCCCAGCAGTGGAGGAGGTAACCAGCAGTGATAACAACCCTGACTTTCTGGGTAAGTACAGGAATGGCATTTATTTGCCTGGCAGCTTGTCAAAGCTCCCACATGTAACTTGTTACTGACTTTAAACTTGACCATCTGGTTATTGGCCAGGTAAATTGTGGCTGACATCCCAGGCTGATTTCCATTTCAAGCTGTGTTCTAGAGAGCACAACTGCTGATGTCAGTGGAGACCTTTCTGTTCAGGAGATCTAGTCCCCTTGTTCCTGCCAAATGTCAGGAGCAGGTTTTGCACATTCCCTGACCTAGACCACTCCTAAAATCACAGTGCCAGGGCAGTTCTTCACGAAATCCTCTATGGCCCAGTGATGGACAATTTGGTCCTGGCAGCTGCATAGCAAAAGGGAAGCTCTCGTGCAGTGCCACAGGAGCCAGGCATAGGGAACCCCCTTGTCTCCTGTCAGTACAATGTCCAGTGCTATGCCATGTACCCATTTTTTTCATTGTTGTACTTGTACGTGTGTAAACCGCAGATGTTTGTTTTGTCTTTCAGTCATGAGGCTGTAAGATCAATGTTCCACACACAGATGAGGTGGGTCAGTCTTGAAAGCATCATTCTCCTCCCTGTACCCCTCATGCCCCGCATTTAATGGAAAAGATGCAAAGACCCCAAGGGGCTCCCTCTGTTTGCACCAAATTTCACTTTCCCTGTTTTCTAAACTTCTCCTCCTCCCCTGTGTAAAGCCCCACTAAACCCAAACCTCATTTAACTCTGCATTTTGTAGTAAATTAGAATGATAGTGGTAATACTGCGACTGTCTTCCCCAGGGTGAATTCCCTCTCTGCCTTCCCACCCTCTCCCTTGGCTTCCTCTCTGTCAGTATTTCCCCTCTCCACTTCTCATTTCTCCTCCCCTGACCATGGCAAGAGCATGAAAGTCAGAACAAGGTCTCGCTAATCTTGTACAGCCCAAAATAAAGCCTTGCGTATTAGGAGATGAGAAATGACTGTGTTACTGACACACTAAATACTCCACGTTTCTTCTGCAACAAACTGTGCCCGAGGAATGCGTTGCCTACAGTAGCAGTACCATGAGATGTAGGTTTCAATCCTACAACCCTTTTATCATAATCCATGATTAATGTTCCACCTTTTAATGATGCCACTGTTACCTGATCCAAACTAAATAACTCACAAAAATATGTACAAAAAAATGTCTCTGCTTAACTCATGGCATTTGGTATAATATAATCAACGTTCTTAAGGGGACACTGTTGTGTTTTAAAATTTAATTTCAAGCAGGCATGCAATTTCCTCAAAGAAGATGTGAAATACATTGGAAGTGCTCTTCTTCACTATTGAATCTTACTCAGTACATTACAGATAGGGCTATAAAAAAAGGGGCAAAAGAGTTTCACTTCTGATCAGCATTGCTATTTGGGGCAATTTGAGTTTTGAGCTATAGGGCACTCGCTGTGCCTGTGTACGCAGCTATCAAGGTCCCTGCTGCTCGTGGCAGACACTGGGGAAAGAGCCCTGGACAAGCTCAGTGGTGTGCTCCTGGATGACAGTGTCTCTTTAACTACAGTATTTAAAATATGCCATGTGTTTCCTGGCTTACCCCAAAGGCTATCAATCCCCTCCACACAAGGGATGGCTGCTTAAAATACTCCTACGGTGCTTGGGCTATCAGGGGCATCATGAAAGTCAGAGGCTTGATTTTGCTTCTCTGGTTGCATGACTCACTTTAACGAGGATCCTGTTAAGTGTGAACAGTGTAAACCTTTAGGATGGGAATTGCTCTTTTTTATGCACTTCCTCCTGGAGGAACAGGTTGCACCTCTCTCTGTCTGGCATTTTCCTGTGGTTGCGACATAACTAATAGCTGCCCTTTGTGACAACGGCATGTTTAGTGATAAATTTTGTATGAAATATGTTGCTGTTATGACAACACCCAGAGAAGGTCAAGACCAGCCTCGGAGAGGAATTTTGACAGCAGCTTTAGCAGAGCTGGAAGACTCAGAGCAACACCCTTGGTACTGAGAGCCTGTAACGGGAATTCCAAGGGAATTAAAAGGGAATTGCAGGAGAACTACAATCCCTTTGCAAAAACATGATCACAGAGAGTAAGTCATGTCCTCCCCAAAAGACTTAAAATGCACCTGGTGATACATTTGAGTCCTCTGCCACTTCTGCCTTTAGTGAGGCTTTTGTTGGGTTCCACCTAAAGCACCTCATGTTCAGGTGGGAGCCAGCAGGGCCCCCCCAGGTCCATCTCAGGGCAGATATGTACATTAAACACACTGCTGAGCTCACTGGTAGTTGGGAGAGGAGGTGGATACAGAAGAACCACCTCACAGTTGGTGTTTGATAGATTTTTTTCCCCATTCTGGCCAAATTCTCCAGCCAGTTGTGCCTGTTTAGCCCCTGCAGCTGGGAGATGGCCCAGAGTAACTGGGAGATTCAGCATGTGGAGTGAAACAGCAAGGGAACAGTTCTGAGTGTCCACATTATTTAAGACCTTTTGCAGGGAATGACATGATGGAAAGGTAGGTACACAGGTCTGGCTTTCCAAATCCCATCTCAGGGGCTTGCCATGGATTTCAGTAACAGAGACTGGAAATTGAATTGTGGTAATAGGTCAAATGAGCTGTTTAAAAATAGACTCTTTCCAGATAATTATTTCTAAGCTTTTATGTGGAAATGCATGAACAGGGTGAGGGCATCTCTTACGCAGCACCCAGAGGGAATTTGTCTTAACTTTTCAAAGTGAAAATGATACCGAAGGCAGCACAGCTTGGGATCTGGGAGTATAGCCAGGGGTGTGTGGGTAGCCTGCAAAGCAGTACTTAAAAAAAGACCCAAAATCCAAACTCAGCATTTTGGTGTGTATCTCTGATCTCAATGTTTTTTTTTTTTCTGGTGAGATCTCCTGCAACAAAATAAAAGTTGATATCTAGGTTGATATCCCCATCTGGATAAAGTAATGGAGCCATAACCTGTTTATAGCTCAGACCTTTACATATCCCTGCCAGGGACTTGCAGAGGGGCAGGAAAAGCTGGTGTGACTGTGTTCTTGCACTGTATTCAGTCAACCAGACTGCTGGTCACCTCTGCACTGCCTCCCTGAAGACTTAAAGCAGTGCCTTAGGGCGAGGGCTCACCTCTGCAAGGCAGGGGAGGGCACAGGATTTGTCCCTGACGGCTCTGTGGCTCCACTTCTGCTTCTGCTGCTTCTCCAAGTGCACATCCCACCTCCTCTGCCCTCAGGATCGAGCTGCGGGCCCTGAACAAGATTTCTCCAGGGGACGAGCTCACTGTTTCCTACGTGGATTTCCTCAACCTGAGCGAGGAGCGACGGAAGCAGCTGAAGAAGCAATATTACTTTGACTGCACATGTGAGCACTGCAAGAAACACCTCAAGGATGACCTGATGCTGGCAGTGAAGGCGGGGGAAAGCAAGGTATGGTTTGTCCTGCTGTGTCCAAAGCCATTGGTGGCTGCATGTCCTCCACCAAGGCATCTGTGGGTCTCCAGGATTGTGGTTTCTCAGCACGGGGACACTCTTGATACGAACAGAGTCAGATTTTGGCTAAAGCATGACTAATGCCAATATGAAAAATGAGAACAGAACTGAACCTTGATCGGACAAAACACCAATTCAAGCCCACCATGCAAGGCCAGCTTAATCCTTATTATGCAAGATAAGTGCAGTTTTTAATTTAAAAAAGCCCCCAGAAGTTGCCTTTAACCTCCAAGTCCATCAATAGACAGAATGCAAAAATATCAGAAAATTAGGTCTAGAGTTGAGAAAAATGCCAGCATTTAGTTGTGGTCTTTCTTCTGAGAAACTGCAAGGAAATCTACATTTTGAGCAGCAGAAAGAGAAATGTGTTGCAGGTGATCTGTGGCGAAAGGACTAACGAGAGCTGCCGAAGCTCTGTGGTTTGTACCATCACACCGGCTCCAGGAATGTGGGAAGCCTGAATTTCCAGTCCCTCTTTGCAAAGGCCTGTCACAGGGAGTTTGCACCATCACTTGACGTTTTTGTGTGGTAGCTGTGGGCAGACTGACTGTGAGGAATTAACGTGTTTAACTGGTCATTTTTAAGTAATCTCTCTTTTCCTTGGAGGTCTCACAAGTCATCAAGCAGGAGGGTATAAGGCCGTGTCTTGCTGTTGGCAGTAGGATGTGTTGCTTGGTCAGCAGCTCCAGTTTATGAGTGTGCTGGCAGCTCTATGAGTTTCTTTTTAGTTCCTCTACCCAAGGATATAATTGCTGATAGGTTTGTGCACTCTGGCAGTGTTAGCTTGGGGGTTTCTACTCCTGCAAGCCTTATAAAGTGAATATGGGAAGGCAAAGCAAGGCAGGGCAATTTAATGTTGCATCAAGTCATCGATCTGCACTGTTGAGCAGTCACACCATGAATCACAGTACAGCTCAGGGGATGATGTGGAGCAGGTGGGAAACCAAACAGAAAAGGTGGGATGAAGGAATGTGACCTCAGACCAGCAGTGCCACCAGGAGAGGCCCAGTGAGATGCACCTTCCTGGGAAGGAGCACGGAACCCTCAGCCTCCCGCTCAGCAGGTGCCAGGAAGCCAAGCTCAGTCCTGTAACTCTTCTTTCAGAGAGATGGAAGTCAGGAAAGGCTGGATATTGCAGACTGTAAATCTCTCCTGGAGAAAGGTTTGGAAAAATTTATCAAGCTGATATAAGGGAGCTCTCTTATGGAGAGAGGACATGGGACAAGAGGAGACCCTTTCCTTGCTGGGTCAAGTTCTCTAGTGCAAAAGGCCCTGCTATATAACCCCATTTTAAATTATCAGGCTTCATCTTACAGCTAATCCTGACTACTGTACTTCTCTACTTATAAAGCTGTCACAGAGCTCAGTTCTCTGATACAGAAGGATTTTTATCTGGCTTTCTGCAGAAATATTTTTGAACACATTCTCCGGTAGACAGCATAAAAAGATCTCAACTCTCATTCAACACCTGCTATCAAGCCTTGACCAAACAATGAGACCACGAATCATAGAATGATTTGGCTTGGAAGAGACCTTATAGATCATCTCCTTCCATCTGCCCCACCATGGGCAGGGACACCTTCCACTGGGGATGCACCATCCCCTTTTTGTGAGCATTAGAGGTGCTGTGTGGCACACAGCAGGAAAACATGCACTTCTGGGGGAATGTCCTCCACAGCCTGAAGTGCTTGTGCAGAAAAAGCCTGTGAGTGTGCAAGGTGCATGATTTCAGCTATTAAAAATACACCCCATCCGCAGACAATAAGTATCCAGGCTGACCTCACCCGCAGAGCTCGTCGGCTGTGCCGCATTTCCTGAATTCAGGCACACTTGCCCGGGAGCAGCAGCACTCACAGCTGCTTGGAAAAAGCGCTAGGAATACCTGGGAGATTGACAGCTTCCATCCTCAACAGCTGCTCCAGCCCTTCACCCCTCCAAAGGGTACCAAAGTTCCCATTGTTTATAGTGGCAACAGACTTAGAAATCTAGTAAAGGCAAGGGAGGATTTTTATTAGACAAAGGCACGGTGGAAATGCTGTTTGAGGTCCCTATTCTGGGAGTCTTGACTCAGGCAGCACAGCAGTGTGATTTGCACTGACGTTAACATTGCCTTTGGATGTGCTCTGTGCCCCAGGGCACCCCGTATGCTGCTCAGACAGCTGCCCAAATCTGATTAGCTACAATAGCTTCAGTATACGACTATAGAATAATAAATCATAACACAAATGTATCCATAAATAGTTGGGGGGTAAATGGCTCCAAAAATGACTGGTTTTCCTTCAATACTAAACTTTGAAGAGGGTTTCCCAACTAGATGAATTTCAGATTCCTCAAAAGTCTAATTGACCAGGTGTGGGAAAAAGACAACAGGTCAGTCCTACAGTCCTGACTCCCAATCTTTACATCCTTCATTGCAATGTTGGGTCTCTGCTTTTGATCTACACCCAGAGGTCCTTCCTGGATGCTGGCTCTGCTGTGTGTCTCCAGACCAGGCTCTTCCCAAAAACTCCTGGAGTCACGTGATTGTAGGCTGATTTCAGATTTCCCATTTATGAAAAGGAAGGTCATGATAGCTAGAATAGTTGGAAAATGCAAATTTGAAGGGCTCAGAGAAGCAGAAGATGAATGATTGTGCTGGATATTATGTTATATTTCAGTATTAAAGGAAGAAAGAGGAGACAGCTACTTCTGAGTTCATTAGTGTTTTGCCAGGTGTTCCTAAATGTGCTTCATGTCTCTAAATGCATGGAGAAACACAAACTTCTTTGAGGTGTGCAGGAAAACACATTTCCCTCTCTGGGTGCAGCTGAAATCTGAGCTCAGCCTTCTTAGGGTATTTGGAGCTAATGACAGCATTTCTCAGGGTAGGTAAAATTCAGGGATCTTTCCTATTCCACGGATCTCCCATTCAAAAGCTTCATTTCTCTCAAGCAGCTGCACTAGGAGCACCTGATACTCACCAGCTGGTGGCTTTGATAGCCTCTCTGGTATCTCATGAGACCTCTCAGTTGCAGGGTGAATGCTGTCCCTTTTCCAGAGGGGAGGAGTGGCAGGGAGAGCTGAGGAACCCAGTCATGCATGTCAGAGACATGGCCACTATCCTGATGGGCAGCACTCTCGCTGAAGTCAGCAGGACCTTCACCTTTTGACCTGGAACTGGGACCATTTCAGCCTCGGGCAGGTCTGAGGGGCACACTGGTATTTGCAGCCAGCAGCAGGAAGTGGTTATGGGGGAAGCACCCCACTAAGCTGATTTGGGTTCCCAAACTGTGGACCAAGCATCCTTTCAACCAAGGTATTTTGGCATGTGTGAGGCAGTGCATTTTCCTCATTGGCTTTCCAAATGTCGTCCCCAGCCCTCTGCAGACACGGTGAAGGAGGTGATTCAGCTCTCCAAGGACACACTGGAGAAGATCAACAAGGCCCGCATGGAGGGACAGTACCATGAGGTGAGTCCTGGTCCTTTTGCTCTCTTGCTGCACACACACTGCCCAGAAAGCAGGCCTTGTCCCCCTCTACATTTGTGAGTTATGGATGAAACAACCCCTTCTTGCTGCAACCTGAATATTCCATGTACTTCCTGCCCTCCTGGAAACTCAAACTGAAGAACCTGACACTGGTTTCTGCCTTCTGTAAAGCACAACCATGTCTGAGACATCCCAGAGTAACTTCTTTTGTAGTGATGACACAAGGAGATTCAGGTGACTTCAAGCACCTCTGACTGACACAGGTGTTGAACCAAGGGCCTCCTGGGTGAAAATCATGAGTTATAGGGCAGGTGTAACAAGTCAGCTCTGCCAGGTAGCCTCACAGCAAGAAGGACAGTGGGTTTGAGAGTGGGATAAGACTGTCAGGGGGTCTTTGCCTGTGTTGATCTCTTCAGCACCTTGTGTTGCTCATTTGTCAGGTGCTGAGAATAGGTGTGTGGTTTGGGAGAACCACATCCCACCTGGGGCCCAAGCTACAAAGGCAGTGGGTGAGAGAGCTCAAGTAATTTCTTTTTTTCTCCCTCTTTTGCTCACCCAGGAAATATTTAATTGTTCTCCTCAGAGACCACTCCAGGTTGAGTAACAGCCTCGGGGTTTTAACTGTCTTTGGGAAAAGGCTGAAGCCCCCTAGTGCAGAAATCAGGACACTGAATCACGGCTAGGTCAGGCATGGAAGAGTGCAGCTCCATGTCTGCAGCCCCACGGGGTCATTAAGAGTATTCCTGTCACCAAGTGCTTTCAGGAGGCTGGGTGGATGGCACTGGGGTGTAAGAGTCCTGTAGGCACTCGGTATCGGACAATATCCAGCCTCCTCAAGTCTTTCTTCTCCTGAGCAGCAGAACATCACTTTTTCCTCATCAGTTTTATAAGTATAACCCTGGGAGAGAAATCTTTGAGAACGAATCATTCTGCTAGGCTGATGTTTCTCAACAAATAAAAGCACATCCTCTCTGCCCCAACCTTCACAGAAGCTGACTCGGCCTCCGGGACTGGTATGGACTGTGAAAACCACAGGGCTTTGGTGTGGCAGCTTCAGGCCCAAAGGTGCTTGGACTTACCCTTCCTCTCCCTGCTTCCTCCACACTCAGGTTGTGAAGCTGTGCCGTGACTGCCTGGCGAAACAGGAGCCTGTGCTGGGGGACACGAACATCTACCTGCTGAGGATCCTCAGCATTGCCTCCGAGGTGCTCTCCTACCTCCAGATGTTTGAGGAAGCAGCTGACTATGCCAAGAGGATGGTGGATGGCTACCTGTGCGTCTGTGCCCTACTTCTGGCAGCTCTCTGTGCTCATGCAATGTTAAGCTGTGTGTTACAGGAATGATTTTCTTAGTCTGCTCCCATCAAGGCAGTGGGGATGAAATTCAGATGGGGACCTTTCTCTACCACCAGACAGAGAGAGACCCCTTCTTAAATGCACAAGAGCTCCCAAACACCTTGATGTACTAAACTGAAAATGGCAAATGGTTTAGGAACATCTTCCATTAGCCTTTTTGTTTTGTCTCAGAAGCATCTCAAGGCTGCCCTGATAGCAAGACCCAGAGCCTGGGTGCAGGACAGAGAGGCTGTGACTGCAGGAGATGGCCTGTTCCCACCATGCTGCAGGAAGGAGAGGTCAAAGAAGAAAGAGAAACCATGTCAAATGGCTGTCACTCAAAATATCCCCTCACTCTTGAATAGTACATGGGTTTTGTCTTGGTTAATTATATAGTCCTGTGGTAAAAGCTCAGTGAGAATAAAGAAATGCAGGTTTAGTTCACATAGATCCAGGGTAAATCTCACATTAAAAATGATGTGCTTTATTATTACTGAGGTTTTATGACAGGACTGATGAGTATTTAACAGGAAAAAAAGGAAAGAAAGAAAAATAATGGAAACTGTAGAGAAGAGAGAAAAGCCCAATTTATCACCTTATTCACTCTCCTGCTGAGACCATCTCACACTCATTGCCTGTCTTTTTGGTCAGTTCTACTCCAAAAGGCCTGTGATATTTTGTTCTTTTGCAGAGAGGTGACAGAGTCACCTCCCTGGCTTGCAGGTCTGACAAGCAACTTCATGTCCCAGCCCTGACACTGAGATAACTGACTGGCAGAGAGGAAATTCCTTCCCCTCTGTGTTCCTCAGTTTTTCAGGCCACTGTGAGGACCATGGCAGTTTCCCTTCTTGCTTTAAGTGCCAATTCAAAATGTCAAATAAGCCCTTGAGGGCAGGTTTTCAGCCAAGTCCAAGCAGCTTCTAACTCTGCTTCAGCTTTTAAAGTTGGATGTAGAGGAGAGATTTCAGTTTTCCCACCTTAGGCACTGACAATCCCCAGATGTAGGGATGCATCTGCAGAGGGTGAGATGAACATTTCTGGAGTTTCTGGAACCACCTGTTTCTCTTCCCACTTTGAATGAGAAACTGGTGATTGTTGCATTTTCATTGCTCCAAGTGTGTCAAGTTAAGTTGGCGCCAGCTGAGCTGTAGGGTCAGATCTGGGTTCTGTTTGTGCCAAAATAATGACAGAGCTCGGTGTTCTCTTGGCATAAGATGACAGACCTTGGCTTTCTCCAAGCCAGGTGTTGAACTTTCCCAGTTCACATCCCATCTTTCATAACTCGTGTCCCTGTACAGCTCTGTCCTTGAGTAATGTGTCCCTGCCCCTTTCTAAGAAGGCCACATTTCGGGGGCACTGGCTGCAACAGGCTCTTCACCTGAGTAAACAATCTGCTCTTTGGCAAACATATCATGTCAATGACACTTTTGGGAACCCAGATTTCTCCTGAACTAAAATTACCCCATGTTTTTCCAGGAAAATATACCATCCCAACAACGCTCAGCTGGGGATGGCTGTGATGCGGGCAGGAGTGACTCACTGGCACGCTGGCCTCATTGAAGCTGGCCATGGCTTGATCTGTAAAGCCTATGCCATTCTCCTGATAACCCATGGACCTTCCCACCCAATTACCAAAGACCTGGAGGTAAGTGTTATGTCCTGTCTTGTCTCTGCTCTCTATCTAGGCAAGATTACAGTCAAGCTGTAGAAACAACCATCCGTAAGAGCTGAGAAATGTATTAAGTGCTGACTGCTTCGTACTAGTGCCGTAGTTTTATCTAGATTAGTTTACAGTCTGCTGGGAAATGCATGTCCATTCTTATTGGAAATTTTCTTCCTTGAAAAATAGCTTTTTTCCTGCACCAGAACATACATGAGAAATGGCAGCTGAGCCCCTGAATCTTCTTTGAAACTGCTGTGCCCAAAGACAGAGCCTCCCATTCTTCCAACAGCCAGATTTCACTGCTCTCAGATGGATGACATTGCAGTTTGAGTATATCAAATTACATATGGTGGATGTGCCCAGTTTACCACCTGATTATTGGTGTCCATTCTTCTTTATTTACCATTCCCCATTCCTTCTAAGCAGCAGTATATTTTTTCCTCAGATGACTGATAGCTGCATTTCCTAGCTTAGAGGCAAGACCTGGAGATCCCAGGGAATTACATCTGCTCAGATGTGAGGAATTATTTACAATTGCAGCTGGGAATCTATCATTTCTTTAGCCTTTAATTCACTTGATGTGACCTGTTGGCTTTATAGCACTCTCCTTTATTACCCCCCAAAAATTATAGGATACCAGTTGAAATCCTTTATTGATGTCTTAGTCCCCGTATAGCAGAGCTATAACCTTTATTAGTGCAATTTTGTATCTTCAGAAAAATTAATATCCACTACCTCAAGCCAACCTGTTGACTGTTTCCATAAGTGTAGCAAAGGATGAGACACAGGACCTCCATTTCTATGTTTCCTTTCACACTTTAGGAGGAAAATAGTGCTTATAGGGCACATGCTTATCTCTGTGCTCCTGAACAAAAGGTTGAATAAATGCACAGACAGGTGCAAAAATACACCCTAAAATCCCTCCTGATCCTCTGCTGCAATGCAGCACTAGGAGTGACTCTGCTGCTGCTGAATCCTGGGGTGTAAAGGGTGCGACTGTGGGACTGAGCATCCCTCTCCTCCCACCTGAGGTGGCCCCCACCCTGATGGTGGGCTACCCCAAGGGTCAGGCCCAGGGTGTGGATGGGGACTGCACCGATTCCTTGGCTCTGCACAGCATCACCTCTAGGTCCTGCATCAATTTTGGGAGCATGAGACTCCCCAGTAGCCTGTGGAAAAGCTGGATGCAGGAAGGGCTGATGCCTTCTTCAGTACACAGGCAAATGGGTTTGAGAAAGGAACAGAGTATCTGTGTCCAGTCAGCTTTGGTCCTGCTGGTGGGACACCGAGGGTGAGGTGGATGTGGATGTGCCTAGGACGTCCCTGGGGGACAGTGCCCCATACTGGCAGTGTTTTATTCACTTGCTTCGAGGCCCCCTGCATCACGGGGTTTGTAACCTGCTGTGTCCCTCAGGTCATGCGTGTCCAGACGGAGATGGAGCTGCGCATGTTCCAGCAGAACGAGTTCATGTATTACAAGATGAGGGAAGCTGCCCTCAAAAACCAGAAGATCCAGGTCATGCCTGAACCCAGCAATGAGAATGCACCAAGCCTCTTCCACAAAAAGGAATAAACCCCGAGCTTGACACCAGTTCATGCCTGTGGGTTAACACGACCTGTGGCACTTCCAAACATTGGGAATGTGATACAGCAATGTGATATATCCATAAGGATTGTGTCCAGTGACATGAGTCTGACAGCATGGACCTGCTGGGGGAGGGTTCCTGAAAAACCTTCTGAGGGCTTAAAGCAGAAGAGGTCCTGGCAGAGATAACATCCCTTTTTCTATCACTAAGGCATTAAAAATCAAAGCAAAAAACCCTGTTATAAAAGTATTTACATTTTTATTGGAAGCTTTGTTTCTCTCTACACAAGTCCTGATTCTGAATTCCTTTGTTGAATTTTAATTGATTTTTCCTAAGGGGTTCTACCACTTCCTTGGGATGACATAATTTCTTTCCAGTGGTGTCCATGGGATGGTAGAAGCAGGAAGCCAGTTCCAAGAAGTGTCATGTACACCTGTGGGCAATGAATGCAAACTGAACAAGACCCACAGATGGTGTTTTGTGTTAAATGATATTCTTCTGATGAAAACCTGCTGGAAAATGATTCTGCAGCTGGCACAGGTACAACATCAAACTGTGGGCCGTTTGCAAGTGAGACTAAGTGGAATTCCGACATCAAGATAAGTTAATTGGGATAAATTATTCTCCTTAGTTACAAATCAGAAAACGTCTGCAGTGATGGACATGGGGCCATGCCTGAAGCCAGTTACTGTGGTTTGGTGCACTGGCTGTGTGGATTGTTCTAACTGGACAAGCAGTTTCCAGGGAGGGGATCCACCTTTGCTCACCTTCAGGGTGAGCTGGGGGCTCTGATGCATTTCAGCACCTGCCTTTTGACTTAGACAGGCACCTAATCAATTTGGCACTGAGGAAAAAAAGGGATAGTCCATAGATCAGCTGCCAGTGGACTGCCAACAGAACTAAGGAGAAGCCTAATGGTTTAAGTTGGATTTCTAGATAAAAAAAAGGTATTTGCTGTCTGCCCATCTCTCTCAAAATCCAACTGATTTCCTGCAGACTTTCAGTGATGTTCGGGAGAGGAAAAGGTTTATTCAAGAATCCTCTACCTGCTCCTCAGCAGAGTAGAAAGAAAACAAAACCAGGGCTTTTCCTCTTTGATGTTTCTCATTGATTTTGCTGATGTTTCTCCAAATCTGAGTTCACTAAAGACCAACATCTGCCTTTTAGGCACTGTTTAGCTAAGCCCTTCCATTTGTCTGTGAGGTGCCTCTCTGCTGCCCTTTGTGACAATCTATGTTGGTTCAGTTTGCAGCATGAGGATCAGTGTTGATCTGTGATATGAGAACCTTTCCTGGGCAGAGAGGAGTCCTGGCAGAGATGCACATGAGAACAAATTGGTCCTGTGGTGACTTGTGTTGAGGTTGCAGAAGGAGGTGGGGAAGCACTTGTGGTGTTTTCCTAACATCCTGATCAGCTTTGAGAGGTTGTAAGAATATCATCCCAGCTGGGTGTATCACACAGCTGTGTATTCATTTCCCAGTGACAATTCCCTATCATCATCCAAGCACCAGCCTTGGAAAAGGCAGATAAGAGGGAAGAGTTTCCTTTCTTGTGTGCAGCAAAAAAACCCCATCTCCATTTGGCCTGAAGTGCCAAGCAAGAGCACAGGAGATGGGTTTGATGCTCCCTCTGTCTACACTGTGAACAACCAGCCCATCTCCTGCTAGGAGAGAAAACCTGTATTTAACCCTGGAAGAAGTGTTTAAGTCCAGTTCAACCCAATTTATCAGGTGCTGCTTGGGGTGAAACACACACTGGACACCTGAAGGCAGTTGTCACCCTCCTGCTGGTGGGAAGGGGTGGGGAGGAGATGGGGATGGGGTGGCCAGAGCCTATAGGGCTGGATCCTACTGCAGAGGTGTGGGGATGAAGACAGCAGCTGGTAGTCCATGCTGGTTGCTTCCCCAAGGCAGCTCCCCAAACAGGATCACTGGCACTTCCTCAACTCCACCTGAGCCACCCCATTCTTTGGCCCTGCTGGTCTCTCTGATCACCTTGGCCACACCTGTAAGGAAAGGGAACAGAGCCCTTTTCCTGCCCAGTGCTCGCCAGCCAGACCAGCCATGGGTGCAGGACACAGTGGGACATCCCCAGCAGGATGCTGGCACCTTTCCCCAGGAAAGGGCTGGAAGAACACTCGTCAGCATGGGTCACCCAGTGGCTCTGAGCCTGTGCCCTGCCTCAACTCCATTCCCCAACCTCAGCACACCCTTAGCTCAGTTTGTTGCCCAATTTCTACTATTGGTTCCATGAACTTTGGAAGCTTGTGTCTATTTATAGTAGCAGTGAAGATGTTGATGACAATGAAGAGGCTTCAATAGAAATTTTATTTTAATGGACACATTTTACATGGTAAAAATATTGGCATGTGTAAGGTTTCTAGATTCTCTTGCTGACTCTCTTGAAGGTGAGGTCACCCATGGTCATTGTCTGAAAAAGAAATGGAAAGTGTTAGCATTTTATGAATTTGTAGAATCATTGAATATCTCAAGTTGGAAGGGTCACATAAGGATCATCAGGGTATTTAGCTCCAAACTGCACTTAGGATCTGGTCTTGCAAATCAAAACAGGACTGATCCCCAGTCTATCTCTTATAAACTGGATTCCTAAAGCTTTGGATTTCTTCATGAATACCCCAGAGCAGGTGGGGATAATCTGGTATCCCTCAGCTGGGATCAGTTTGCCTCACCTCTCTTCTCTAAGAGTGCCAAGCCCTGGCACATACCTGTTCCTCTGGGTGGGTGAGAACATGGCCTCATTACCTGAAACTTTGATCAGCTGTGCCTAAACTGGGCTCTTAAAAAGTACTTTCTGGATCATATTCTAATGAGAAACTGACTTCAGTGCCTGGCTGCAGAACCTGGGGGAAAGCACATGCTCTGCTCCAGCATCTCCCCAAGGTGCCCAGCACCTCCCCAAGGTGCCCAGCACCTCTGTAGCTTCCTAGAGCCAGGCCCCTGAAGGCAGCTGTGTTATTCCAGCCATTGCCCTTCTACACTTACATGGGTGATGGTGTCTCCGTTGAGCTCCGTGACAGATTTCATCCCTTTCACCTGTGTGACCAGCTTGTTGTTACCCTCCATCTGCACAACAGCCTGGTGGAAGACAGAAGCATTCATGTTATTGCTAGAGACCACCCCTGCATTTTGTCCTTCCCCTGCTGTAGTAGGAGGGGACTGCAGAGCCAGCTGAGCTGGGCCAGGGTGTGTCACGTCACCTCCTCTGCACCACCCACCTACTGTACACTGCTGCAGCAGCCTCCTCTGGGGTGAGCTGACTGGGAGCTGGATGACAGCAAGGGGCTGGGGGGAGTCTCAGTCAAGGTGGGAAACTATTTAAGGAGGTTTCAGGAACTCAGACATGGGTGGGAAGTTCATCAGGAGACAGGCACATCTGCTGAATCCCTGCCTCCTGGGAGCTGCACATCCAAAAAGGCTACAGATAGCACCAGCACCCCCAGGGCAGCTATCACTGGTCAATGAAATTAATCAAATAAATAAGCCAGCAAAGCCCATTTCTGTTCATCTGTCTTGCCCAGCTATAAGATGTGTTCATTTGCCCTTGAGCTAATGATGTACAGAGTGTAAAACTCTTCCAATAACTGTTTCCCCCTGGTTTATGCCAAAGGGACTCCAGTGATGCTGGAAATCGTGACACAGCTGGTACAGCTCTCAGAGCCCCATTCACGGGGCATTTATTTGGTGATCATCCCTCCTGCTTTCAAAAGTCCCTGCAATACCATCTTCTCCTGAGGCAGAGGTGAGAGGCAGTATTTGCCAGTGGTGCTGCCTTGACATTCTGTGAACCATTGGAAACTGATGTCCAGGAACGGGAGCTGACCCAAGTTCAAGGGTTGTAACTCCTCACCTTGCCAAATCATCTCACCCAATGTAACCTGAAGTAGTGGGAAAGGCTAGCAGAGAAGTTAACAGCTATTGGGACTGAAAAAGAGAGATTTATTGGTTTATGATTCATTGTCTGATTTTCCTGCACTACCTTTGAGTCAACAAAATGAAGGCAGAGGTAGATTTTGTGTTGCAACATGACACAAAGTCAATCCTTTTCCAGCTCAAATCTTTCAGAACTCTTCCTGTCAAAAAAATTTACCAAAGCATATCTATCCCCCTTTTCCACTGGCTTCCAGTATTTTCCAAAGTGACTATTAAAATAGATTTAGAAATGCAAGGCTTCTTCTGCAGGAAGTGCAGTACATTAATTAATACCTGTGGTATGGTCAGTCCCTGTGTTCATATGCAGAGGGAATGGCTGTAAAGGAAATTTAATGTCCCTGAGCCCCCACAGCCCTGGCAGAGGAGGGGCTGCTCACTCACCTTCACTTTCTCTCCATTCAGCATCTCTATCTCACTCTCCTCCCCAATGGTGAACTCGTTTTTCAGCACTTTGGTGCCAGTGGTCACAGTAACCTTGAACTTTTTCCCATCCTGCACAATTTCTGAGACGCTCTTGATGTCCTTGCCCTTCTGGATCTGGTCCTCAGGGAGCCCTGCCCAGGAACAAGAGACACTGAGTGAATGGTGGAGCCATCTGGGGGCAGATTGCTGCTGCTGACCAAATGAACATAGCAGGATTTGGGGACCTACAGCTGGGAAAATTTCTATTCCAGTGTGGAAAAACATTTCAATGACGATGCTTCCCCAAGAGCCACGTGTCCTGAGTCTGCTGGGGAGGAAGATCAATACTGTCATCCCGAAATTTGTGTGGGAACTAGGCATGTCCCGTGTCCACTGAGCTGACTGGGAGAACAAACATCACCTTTGTCTCAGAATAAAGAGACAGGGTCTCAGAATAAATCCTGCTTTCCTTCTTTCACTGACAGGCAAGGAAAAATGGATTAAATGAAGACAGAGTAAAGGAACAAAGTGGTTTTTTTATGAGATTCACGGTTCCTCAGAACCAGCTTATAAAATCTTCTCCCAAAGCCTGGAGGTGATCTGACAGGTAGAGCCCCTCTGGCACATAATTGTGCAGCAATAGTGCAAAGCCCCTGAATCCCTGCAGGACCACATTCCCTGTCACAGACACGAGTGGAAATCTATCAGACACATTCAACAATTAGCATTTAAACTATTTTCCTGATGAAAGGTGGCATTTGAGGCTTTGCAGCATCATAGCACAGCGGCTGACAAATGTTCTGCTTGCCCTCAAATTTCGCAGCCTTATGGAGCAGATCAGCAGTGCCCCTAAGCCACCAAGGTCCTGCTGGCTCCTCACATGTGTGCAGCACTCAGCCACACTGGTCAGTGGCTGCAGAGCCTGCCAGCACTGCCTTCCTGCAAGACATAAAACTTCACCCATCATCTCTTGACCTCCAGCCCCCAGTCAGAGAGATGCTTTCTCTTCTATTTTGAGATCACATCTCCACACAAATACATTTAAAATCCCAACAGTTACAAGACAACAGACAGAAACAGGGAATCTCAGAGGTGTCTCAAGCTACATCATCAGCATATCAGCACAGCTGGCACCCAAAAATGAGTGGGATCTGTGGAGACAAAGCAGCACATAGCACACACAGGCACTTACCGAGGGCTTTCATAAAGGGCTCAAAGTTTTCCTGGGACTGGAGCTCGTACTTTCCAGTGAAGCTCATGGTGGAAAGGCTCTCTGTGCTCCCAACACAAGAGAAGGTGCCTTGCTGGTAGGCAGAGCTTGGTTTTATATCATCCTTCTGCCTTAAAAGTTGGCCAGAGGTAAGATGATGTAATTGGTTTATGGGCATGTTCAAACATTAACGTAAAACTGGGCAATGGTCAGTGATAAATTGCTCTGCATTTTACAGACCACAATTTACAATATGGGGGCAGGGAACACCCCATAAAATCCAATTTATGGAGGTCTGAATGTGGCATACATAAACAAATGATAAAAAAGAATAATAATTGTGCAAAGAGGTTCATTATCAGAGGAACGAGCCAAATCATCTAATGAGCTTGCACTCTGGAAGCACATATCTGAGGAGGAGGACATGGTGACTATGTGTCCCCTGGAGCTGACACTGGGGGGTTTCTGCTCGCTGGTGGGTGCAGAGTGGGTCTTTAGCACTGGCAGAACAGTGGCTGCACTCTGGCAGGGACTGACTCGGTCACAGACCTCTTCTGGAGGGCTTTGGTGTAAATCCAGATGTAGCAGTAGCACAAACCCATCACTGTCCCCTAAGAAAATGACTCCAGATAATTCCTGGCCTTGCACCGGCCCACCTGAAGACTGCAGCTTGATTTAGGCTCCACTACTACGGTCCTGTGTGGATAGAGAGCTGGTGCCATTAGTGATCTACCAAACCCCCTTCATCTCCTCTCCCCATAGCAGCCACAGTCACTCATGTACTGAAGGAACATTCCAGCCCTTGGAGCTGCAATTCTCCCAAGCGCCACATCAGAGGAAGGGCCAGCAGCAGCCTCCAAGCTGAGCCTGATTCCTCCCTACAAAGTAGGACTCGGAGCTGGGCTCCTCTTCCAGTCTGGTCCCTTTAGCTGAGCATCCCAAATTGCTTCATGGCATCTGAGCATCCATCCTCTGGGTCTGGACTCCCAGGCTCGGCTTCTTGCCTCAATGAATTCCTCCTCCTTCCCAAAGTCAGCTCAGGGGTTTTCCACCTTTTCACTCACATGGCTTCTCCTCTTTGCAATTCTTCCTTTTTGCCTTCTCCTAGCAGCTTTGTCCTTTTTTTGAAGTGAAATCATGGGTAAGCATGAAAAAGACCTATCTCCTTCCAGTTTGGAGATGCTGTCAAAGCCTTCTGCTGCCTCCTGTCCCGCTCCTGCTGGCTCAGCCCCGCTCTCCGTGCTGCAGTAGTGAGCCTCAGTTTCTGGTTAATTAGTACAGACAGTGTCTGCCGGATGAGGCAGGAGAGGGAAAACTCCGGCCGGTGGGACGGACAGTGGATGAAGTTGGCTGGGAGGTGGGAAAATCTGTAGGGACATCATCCCTATGCACTGTGGAGGGAGCCAGGCAAGTTCAGAGAGCATTCATGGGGGATGGGTTGACTCAGCAAACAGCTGAGCTTCTCCAAACAGCTTTTTGGCTTTTTTCCATTTTATCCCCTCAGGAATGATGTCACCTTAGGAACTGCACTGTATTTTTATGCCTGCCTCAGGTGAATACCCCGGTGTCACATGGAGCTGTGCTGACATGTCCCTTTTCAGTGTCCTCTTTGTGGGCACAGTGGTGACTGACCTCTTTTGCTGTGTCCTGGCAGCAGCCTGAGCTGGTAGATCCCTGCCTCCTGTCAGCCAACGTTCTCTGGCCATGGGCCACCTGGAAGCACATGTGTGCCTCCCACATTTTCATGCCCTGGACCTCTGGCTGCTCCTCCAGGCAATTCAGGTTCCCTCTCTTTGCATGATGGGGAGAGACATTAGGCCTGAAAAAACTGCAGAGTTCCCAGGCCCACAGTGTCTGTGGAGACGAAGCTCCTAAGGGCTGGATGTCACTCATCAAATGTTAAAAGGGGAATATAATTGTCCAGGACCAGCTTGGTAACCAGGCAGAAATTTTTCCATTCACAGAAATAGACAACTCCTGAGAGAATTCACCCCATTTGGAACCGAAGCTGTTTTCTGTAGGTATCCTCTCCTCCTCCACTTACTGTGAATAGCTATAATGTCTCTGTGCTCCTGATTTTCTACTGGATAAATGGGGACTGTGAATCACTGCTGGAAAATTTGGAAATGTGACCAACTGATTTTTGATCAATGAACAAAAATAAAACCTCTTCATGTTCTGTTGGGCTCAATGTTATTTTATTTTCTTTAGCAAAGAAATGCAGTTCATATTAAAAAAAAAGAGATATGCTTATTGAATGAAATTTGGCCAAGGTAATTATTATCTAGCCACGTCTGCTGAGCAAATGGCAGGTGAGATAAACTTAATCTCAATAGCAAAGTTCAGAATACTTGTACATCTCCCCAACAGAATATGGGATCTTTTAAAATACGATATCACTTAAACTTTCCAGGGCCAAGAAAATGCACCTGATTTGCACTAACATGAGGCCATGTCAATTGATAATTTGATTAAAGGAAATCCATTCCCTAAAACCTGAATCCGGTTTGTATAAAGAGAAAAGCCATGGATCATTTTCAAAAATTACTGAGGAAGCTACGGGCGGTGGGAAGCCAGCAGGTACTTCTGTCTTTAGGTTGCTTTGAAAATAAAGCATAGGGTCTTAGAAGCTTGTCAGAAAAAAAAGACTGAAGTGTCTTATTTCTGACTTTTGCACCTGAATCGGAGATATGGACACACAGAGCTCTCAGGCAAGAATATCACCAGTGGATCAGCCACGGTTTTGGCCAAATCTCAAACCCCACCTCCTCTGGCTCCCTGGGTACTCATCCTGGGTCTCTACCACCCACCTCTTGAAGGAGAGGTGCTCAACCCAGACCTCCCAAAGTTCAATTTGTGGCCAGTGCCTCATGTTATAACATCTGCCATAATCAAGGAGAGTTTGGCTCTGTCCCCTCTCTAGCTGCCTGTGGAGCAGTTGCATCCTTTTATGACTTCCCCTCAATTCCCTGGGATTCTCAAGCTCAGATCTCACTTTCACTCAGTGTCTGGGAAGCCACCCTCCTACCTGCACTGCTTCTTGGTGATTTGGACATTATATCCAGATTTTGAGATTTAGGGCTCCTACAGAAAAAAAAAAATCTCTCTGCCTCCTCCAGTTCAAACTGAAACTCTTAATTAAGTTCTGAACTACAAAAATGACTTTACAGCCAAAGCAGTGTATGGGGAGAGGCACTTTCCTGTAGCCCAGGGGAGGGTCCCTGGCAGCCTTGTGGGGGGTCTGGGAATGTCTTCATACATTTCTCCTCTATCACCTCACTTGCTTCTTTTGTCTGTCCTGCCAGTGACTCCCCAGACTTCAGTGAGCCCAGCACCTCACTGCTTTGGGAAGCCAGGGCTGGGCTCTACACTAGCATTTTCTTGGCCCAAATGTGAAAGGCTACAAGCCAGGACCTTTGATGATTCAGCCCTGGATTTTTCGAGTGCAGGTCCAGTTGAACACTCCAAAACCCCTAGCCATTTTTGAAAAAAGCTTGGTCACAAGCTTGCCAGTCACAGATCCCCAGGTGGGCTTCCCTCTGTCTCAACCTAGAGTATTGTTGGGTAATCCCTATTTCTGCTGCCCTTGAACCTGGGAACTTGGTCTCCTGCCAGGTTTCCACATCTCTGGTATGATTATTTTGAACCTTGAGGAACAAAGGTTTCTTCATCAGGCCACATGGATGCATTGCTTCGAAAGGTTGGATGGGATGGGAGAAGATACCGTGGCTGCTGTGAGCTCTCCACCCCTCTTGGTTTCCACCAGGTTTTCCTTGTGCTGCGTTACCGAGACAGCACTGAGGTGAAATATAGCACCTTTCCCAGATTTTTCTCTTTTTAAAATGGCCTTGGCAGTCTGCTGGAGACTCCTGCCTCCAAGCTGTAACTTCCAAGCTGCAGACATGCAAGTTCCATTTCATATAGGTTCAGATTAGATATGTCATTATCAGAGCCCTGATAACACTGCCAAAAGCAGCAGCTTGTGCAGAGAGCTGCTGCTTGATAAAGCTTTCCATCGATGCTGATATTCAGAGAAGGGCAGCCCTCAGCCCTTGTCATCTTTGGTGCAAAGGCACCAAAGGGAGCAAAGGGTTGTCTTGCTTCTTCAAGGTCAATGCAGCTCTATCACTGATAGCACAAGAGCCTTAGCTCTGCTTACCATTGATCACCTGGGCAGCAGAGCCTACAGAAGAGCTGGATTTTTCTGCTGGGATCTTGCTTTAGAGTAGGAATAAAGCTGCTGGCTCTGCCACCCACTTCCCACTCTCTTGCCTCCAGCATCTGTGGTGTAGCACTGTGGCCTCTCTCCAGGCACATGGACTCCTCAGTTCATGCCCTCAGAGGATGTGTGTTGTCCTTGCAGCTTGGCCTTCTGTGGGATGAGGCTGCCCTCCATCCCCCAGCCCAGCTCGTGGAGCCATGGTAAAGGGCTGAAAATGGTGCTCATTGCTTATGGAGCTAGTTTGTACCAGGGCAAGGAAAGAAAATGTTGGGAAAGAAATGGAGCCATCAGCAGTCAACGTTCTTGAGTGAGGAAGGTCTGGAAGAGTCCCTCAAAGCAGAGCCAGAGAACATTTAACCAGTGCAGATGGTGCATCTGACCCCACCACACATCTGCAGTGCAAACATCTCCCTCTGATCCAGGCACATGAAGAGCCCCTGAGACACAGTGTGGATAAGGAAACTTTCATCTGACCAAGTGCAGGAGCCTGGCGTGTTGGGATGGAAAGGGCAGCAGCCTCCAAGTGCCCACAGGTGGTCAGATGAACTCCAGTCCTGGAGGGGCACCTGGCTGCCACTGTGGGCCAGTGCTTACCTGTCCAGCTGTGCTCCCCTTCATCCTGATTTATCAAGCACAGTGGCTCACTCAGTGCTGCTCACAGTGGGTTGCAGCTGATTAGTCAAGGAGAGCATCTCGAGGCCATACAAGCATGGGGAGGAGCCTATTCTTGTCTCTCCCTGAGGCAAATACAGAACCACAATTTGTATATGAAATAAAGGAAGGTCCTAGCAATAACCCCCAAGACCTTCCCTAGCAGATGGTGCTCCTTTGGCTGGGGAAAGCAATGAGCCAAGAGTGATGCACCAGCCAGAGGGTCAGCACTGAGGCAGGAAACAGCTGTGAGGAGGGCAGAGAATTGCATGGAGTCTGACAGCAACTGAGTTTTCACCAGGTTCAGGGCCAGGGAGGTGCTCCATGGGGAACAGCCATGGTGCCAGCAAGACCAGAGCTGTGGACAAAGCCCAGGAGTGCCACTGTCCATGTCCCAGTTGGTCCTGTCGTGTCTGTATAGTCAAAGTGCCTCCCTGAGCACAGGTACCCCCATTTTGCACATTATGGAGCCTGACTTTCCCAAAGCCACCTGGAGAAACTGATAAAGCATCTTCCTTGTCCAGTCCCTAGTGGGTGGTCATAGAGCTATGGGATTGCAGATTTTGAGATAAAATGTGGCTCAGGGGTATAATGTAAACTTCAGCATGGTAGGACCAGACTGCACAACCTTCTCCAGGTAACAGCTTCTCCAGTATCCCACCAGGGAAGCCAGCACTGAACAATTCCTTGTGCTGCTCTTCTGCCCTGCCTTTATGAGTGGGTCCTGCACTTTGGCCTACAAGACCCAAACCACAACACAGATATCCCTGACCGGGTTGTGAAACACGTTCTCTGAGGAAAGAGTTGCACCCAGACATGGGGAAAGGGCTGACGTGCTGGCAGCTCCTTGCCCTGCAAAATCACCAGAGGTGGAAAAGTCTGTATGTGCATGTTTGCAGATGAGAGGAAGTGACCCATGTGGAAGTCCTGCCTCATGTCAGCTGAGATACTGACAATTTAGATCAGATTTAGAAAGAAGGGGAAAGAGCCACCCTTGCTGTAACAAAGATGCAGCTTTGTACACTTTAATTTATTTACAGTCATGGATTTCTGTCTTACATCTCCTTTACATGAGGCTCAAATAAATAATTCTGGGTGCATGTTGGCCTGTGCAGCTGCAGGCATTATGCAAACTACCTTAGCCCCCTTCCTGCTGTAGATTCTGAGCTTCTGAGATCCATGTGGATCTAAGGTGTGGATCTGCCTCTGAGAAAGGCAGAACTGAAATACTTTGATTTCTGGACAGAACCTTGCAGTTTTTACCTGGAATCTCCCTGTTTTCACTGTGAATGTTCACACTTCTGTACATGAGAGGGTAGGGGACACACAACTTCAACAACCCCCAGTGATAAGCTCCTATAACTTTTCTCAGCCAACATAACACACTTCCCACTGGGATATACTCTGTGCAGGGTAGTAAATGACATTGAAAAATCCCAAATATCCTGGTCACTCCCTTTCTGGACCTGCTTGCTCTTGCCTGGACCACTTACAGGTCAGAAATCTTTTGTTTGTGTGTGGTTTTCAGACCCCGGACAGCTGGTGGGGCAGAGACAGGACTGGGAGATATGGGGATATTTTTGTGCTGCTCAGGGTTATGTGGTGCTTTTTTATTAAATTTGGTGCTTTCTGGACCTGGATGAGAGTTGGGGTCCTTTCTGTGTGCCCCTTTCCGGGTGTCTCCCTGGGGATAGGACAGATCCTGCTGAAAAGAGGGTGGCAAAATCCCAGGACGGGATTCTTCGGGGAGAAGATGGGTGAACATGAAGAACCTGCTTCCCACTCCGATGAGCTCTTGCGTCAGCTTTGTATCCAATCCTCCTGCCGCAGGGCATCGCCCGTGCTTCCTTTTCCTCAGCTCCAAAACTTTGGAGAGGTGTTTCCCGGCTTTTATTGGGATAGCTGGGCGTCTGTAGCCCGAAGGGTAGAGGGACCCGTGGGAGGGTGGGGAAGGCTGGATGGGCTCAGGGAAAGGGACGTGCATCGCCTCCTGGATGCCGGGACACAAGGCACTGCCGCCATCTAGTGACTTGGGGCTCACCGGTGGCTCCGGCAGAGCCGCTGGTCCGCAGCGCTCCTGGGGATGCTCTGCCGGGGAAATGGGCCGGGGACCCCGACCCAAGGCATTGTTTGTGCATGGGACACGTAGAGAGGCCCACTTTGCTGGGAAGGATGGAAAAGCTGCTCAGCAAACACAAAGTTGAGAGTTTTGCTGTGCTTGTCTTTGAGTGCTGCAATGCTCAGGGCTGAGACATGAAATTTTAGGGGCATTCGTGCAGGAAAAAATTAAATTTTTGCTGTTATACATGTATTTCTGCTTCCTCAGTCCTCATCACGCTTTGGGATGCCTTTGGAAGGTGGAGAGGATGAGGAAATTCCACCTGGAGGGATGAAAAATTATGCACTAAAAAAAAAAAAAAGGGTTGGAAAAGTTTGATAGCAGCCTTAGCTGGGCTTGCAAATACAGTTGATTCCTGACATATGAGTCCAGAGACCACGAACTGCTCAGGAACGGGCAAGGTCCAAAGTGGAAGTGCAAATCCCAGCAGGAACCTGGAGGCACTGAGTAAAACCAGGTTAATTAGAGGCTATTACATTTTCCAGCCCTTGATCTGTTGCTGCAGTGGATGAGTCCTGACAGGCAGCATGGACACACTCCTCCCCTCCTTTTCTTAAAAATTCAAAGTAACATTAAAGAATCATAGACTGAATCGTGGAATCACAGAATGGTTTGGATTGGAAGGGACCTTAAAGATCATCCGGTTTCAACTCCCCTGCCATGGGCAGGGACAACTTTCACTAGACCAGCTTGCTCGGAGCTCCATCCAAAATGAAATGCCACTCTAGAGTCCATGGAAATTGTAGGGCTGAGCATGGGAAAACCTGTCCAAGTAAATGCAACTGGTTTGTGTCCCCGGCTGTGTTCTGTGCTCACCTGTGACTGCCACATCAGCAGTCCCTGCACCCCAGCATTAACCACTGACCTTGCTGATGAGGGTTATCACTGCTGAGAGACCCAGGGCATGGATCGACCTGTGGCAACAGCCTCCTTGCATATGCAGAGCAGCAGGTATACTGGTGTAATCCATTTTTTTTGCAGGGTTCCTGCATCCCAGAAGGGTGTAATGCAATGTAATGTAATGTAATGTAATGGTATAATCAATCTCACTGTAAGCTTTTCACTTGGAAAAAAAAAATTGGATGCATTAATGAAGTCATTTCACACAGCTAAAACACACGTTAAAAGAATTAGACATATGGTAACAGGCACAGAGTCCCATGGTGGTGGGAACAGGTGAGGTCTCATTGAAGTGTGCTGGGTGACCACTGCAAAGAAGTACATTGGTGATATTAAATTATTGCATTGGTAATAAAAACTATCAGCTTGTGCAGTTTTCCCTACGGATTTGTTCCTGTCCTTGTTCTAGCCTGAATTTGAGCTGAGCTCAAAGTGTGCTCTGCTCTGCATGGGCAAGGAAGGAAAATCCTGAATTCACCTTGGCATACCATCATGGGAAAGGGGAGAGGTTAGAATAGAGGAGGCAAACCACATATCCTGCAGCTTTTACTATTTGCTTTATTTCTAATGTTTTACTGTTTTGTCCAGACATACTACTTGCAGTTTTTTGTGCCAGCTACCACTGGAGCATGTTGAGGAGCTGAGGCTCTGTTTTGGAGATATCAGCCACTCATCTCAGCATCCAAGTAAACCTGGGAGCTTAGTGACTCCAGGGATGGCCATGGGGAGGTTTCACCATCGATTTAAACCTGACCAATCCCTGAAGAACAAGGTCCAGCCTTTCTGTTTTATCTAGAACCTTCTGAAAGGACCTGGATCCACATCTGGAATGGGGACAGACCTCCATTTACAGGGTGAGCACCCCACTGCATGCCAGTGTGCCATGAGGATCTGGCGACTGCAAGCGCAGGGAGGACTGTGGGGCCACAGCAGGTTTGGGTTTCTCAGGCTTCATCTCTGCAATGCCATGAGGAATACTGAGCACAGAGATGGTGGGGAGATGCAGGCTGGTTGGTGATATAATTTATATAATTATGGATAAGTAGCTCCCTTCCTAGCTGATTTCCTAGAGGTGTGCTCTGCTCTGGCCCACTGTTTGAGCTCAGATATATTCTGAAAAAACTTCTGTTTTTTTCTTGCTCTGCTACAGCTGCCCTGTCAACCTTGAGCAACACCACCACAGGAAACTCTGTCCAGAGCCTGAAATTCACCTACTGCCTCTACCTGAAGAGCCTGCAGAAAGAGTCCTTCGGGATGTTGGGTGTACAAAAGTTGTTTTCCATACCAGTGCCCAGGGCAGTGACTGGGCTGCTCTCTACCAGAGACTTCTGTCATTGCTCCAGTTAGAACCATAAGAAAAAAGAGAGAGAGACAATGCATTTAGGGTCAGACTCCAGTGCTTTGGCAGGTGGTATGTCCCTTGCTGCAGACGTGGGCTCCGTGGCTCACAGCAGGTTGTTATCAGCCATCCTTTGTGCCTCTGCTCCTGCCTGCCTGGGTTGAAGTCCTTGTGCGTGCTCCAGCACTGGGCTGTGTCCTGGGTTTGTGCAGCCACCGGTCTTGTGCTGACCTTGCACTTCAGAAAACACTGATTATATTAAAATAAAAAGCAGCAAAGGGATGCACAGCCCTTCCCTATGAAGAACTGGATTTTTTTTGCACAACCTCTCCCATGTCTCCTCTCTCTCCCGTGCCTCAGTTTCCCCATTGGTGTGACTGGGCTGTTGGGAGGCTGAACACTTTGCTTTGCAGAGCTGAGTTCCAGACTGATTTTGCTTGCAAGGGACTTCTGGGGTTTACTGACTCAAACCCTCCTTTAAGGAGGTTCAATCTCAAATTTAAATCCAAACTCACGTTTTAATCAGGTGGCTCTGTGTTTTCCCAGCTGAAATTTGAACGTCTCCAGGGTTACACAAGAGACCACAAGGTCTCCATGCCCTGCGTTTGATCACTCCCAGGTTAAAAACTCTCTCCTAATATTTAACTAGATTTCCCCCTAGCTGCAGCTCGCACCCGCTGCCCCTTGTCCCGACGCCTGGCACCAGCAGGAGCAGCTGGGCTCCGTCTCTCCCATGTATTCCCATTCCCAGGCTTGGTGCGGGCTGTCTCTGCCGGCTGCGCCGCGGCGCTGGGAACATCGGCGGGTGGCAGCGGGGACAAGTTTTCCGTGAGCACAAGTGCAAAAGGTGGCCGGGCTGGAAGCGGTGGCCGCAGGTTGTCTGGCCGCTTCCCCGCCGTGTTGAGCCACGCCGAGGGGCTGCAGCGTGGGCCCAAGGGCCTGAGGTGGGCACAGCCGAGGGGGTTCACGGGGCCGGGGGGAGAAAAGGCCTCTGCCCGCAGCGCCGGCGGCCGCTGGGTGGGATTTGCGCGAATCCGGAGGATTTAGCTCAGCCCTTCCTACGCTGCGTCAAATCCTGTCCTTAGTTTAACCCCTTTGAACAAAATCAGCTTCCTCTAAAAGCATAGTGATTCCCTGTTGTTTACTTTTTCTTTCTTTTCTTAAATGTAAAGCTCCAGCTTTTGCAAACAGCCCACAAAGGGACATGATGTGCTTGTGCAGCGACTTCTGTGCTGCCAGGGCTTTTCCTTAGGGGAGAAATGTCTCCCTGGGCCGGCTGGAGGGAAAGCGGGACAAGGAGGCTCGAAACTTGGCACAAATCCCTGGCAGCCTTTCCACCTCCTGCAAAATGCTGTGTGCCCTCCACCGAGCCCGGCTGCTCCAGCTTCCTGTGGGAGGAGGTGGTTTGTTCGCTGGGGAGTTCTCTCTGTCCACAGGGGAAGTTTTGGAGATGATGAGGGCCTGTTCCTGGTGTGGGGGTGCTCCGGGTTCCTGGCAGTGACCGTGGTGCCTCCCCAGCAGCCATGGAATACGTCAGCACACGGGGAGGTGTGGGGGCCGTGGACTTCGAGGGAGCCCTTTTGTCCGGCTACGCGCCCGATGGGGGCCTCTTCATGCCCCAGTGCATCCCCTCGCTGGACAGGGACACCCTGCGAAGGTGGAGCAGCCTCTCCTACCCTGGGCTGGTCAAGGAGCTGTGCTCCCTCTTCATCCCGGCCGAGCTGGTCCCGCGGGATGCACTCAATGGTGAGCTGGGTGGGGAGCTGCTCGCAGGGATGTGCACGAGGATTTGGGGGGTTCGGATGCATCTGCCTGCCTTCCCCCCATCCTCGTTGCAGCCCCCAGAGGATGGAGCCTGCTGCACCATTGCCTGCTCCTTTCTGCAGCCTGTTCTCCTCTGTCACCTTGCTGGCACTAATTGAAAAGGTGTCCCCTGTGTACAAACAGGGGTTCTGGTGACTGCGACAAGCTGATGATGTGGCCCTGCTCGCCGCTGGGGCTCCCTCCAGGGCTTTCTTCTGCTTCACGCTTGCCTTGAGATCCGTTTTCTAATGTTAAAAACATTACGTGTTAAAAACACGTAAGAGCTATCGCTTCCACCAGGGGGCAGCTGCAACCTCTGTCTCAAGGGCACATTGAGATACAGCTCGGGTTTCCTGTATTTTGTGTTTTAATACAGTTTTCTGATTGTGTGGCATGTCCCCTGGTATTACTTAGCACAGAGTTATCAAACACCATGAAGCTGGGCTGGTTCATTCCTAATAACCACAAATAACTCGTTGGATATCTGTCACCGCACCAGCAACTGAGAGCCTTTGGTTGTGCAGACAGGTGCCCAGGAGCACGAAGAGCACAGATGCATGAAGCCATGGGTGAGAAAAACACTCCTCTACCCAATCTAACAGGCCATTTAACCATTTTCCCTTTAGAGATGATCGACAGGGCCTTCAGCAGATTCAGACACAAGGATGTCGTGCATCTGTCCAGGCTGAAAGATGGGCTGAACATTTTGGAGCTCTGGCATGGTGTTACTTATGCATTTAAGGACCTGTCCTTGTCCTGCACAGGGCAGTTTTTACAGTACTTCTTGGAGAAAAAGCAGAAGCATGTCAATATTCTGGTGGGTGAGTATGTCTTCTTGGGGTAACATTTCTGGCAGGCCTTTAACTTGAGAGCCATGATCCCACAGTCCTGCCCAAAGATGTCCCAGGGTGGTATTGCCTCATGATCTCCAGGCAATGCCAAGGTGGCTGCTCTGGCCAAAAACATCTCATGGAGCATCTCTGCATCTTTTCCTTAAAGTGCAACAATGCAGGTTTGAGTGACAGATAAATTTTTTGCTTTTCTTGGTGCTTCCTCACTTTGAAACAGGGACTTCAGGGGACACGGGGAGCTCGGCCATCGAGAGCGTGAGAGGGCAGAAGAACGTGGACATCTTCGTTCTGCTGCCCAGCGGGTTCTGCACCCAGATACAGGAACTTCAGATGACCACTGTCATTGAAGACAACGTCCACGTCTTTGCTGGTTGGCACTGCTGTTTGGACTGTCCAATGCCCCTGCTGTATCAAAACCTTGACCCTAAAAGTCTGAGGAGGCTTCTCAGTGGCATTTGCAGCTTTAGCAGCTGCAGCCAGCCAGGTCATTGCCATCACCATGCCCAGACATCTGGCTAACAGGAGACAACATCCCCAGTTTGACAACCAAGCAGTTTAAGGCTTCCTTTTCTCCTGGCCACAGATCAGAGCTGCCTCCATGCAGGTGGTTGGTGTTTGGCTGCACTAAATTCAGCACCATTTTTTGTCACTAAAAGGGTTTAGTCACCCCTTCCCTCTGTCCTCCCGCCTTTGTGGGTGATCCACCCCCTACCCACCATGCCATCCCCATGGACTGGCATCACCACTGAGTGCTCAAGCTGCTTGAGTTCCCACGGACTCCTCTGCTCAGCCAGGTCTCACCTTGGCATCTCACAAGGAGATGCAGTGTTTGCCTTCCTGGCAAGTATATATTTGGTGGAAGCAAGAGCCCAGAGTGCCATGTCTGCAGAAACCACCCGACATCCACAGGGTGCCACTCAGCCCCTGGTTTGTACAGCCCCCAAGGCAGACGGGCAACTCGGGACACTCCTGGCCACAGCAAACCCCAGGGCTTGAGACCAAGCCTGTTTCTGAGCAGAAATACCTCGTGCCTGATGCACTGCTGCTGGCAGATCTAATCTTTCCTTTCTCCTTTTGACAGCTCATGGGAACAGCGATGAAATCGATGAGCCGATTAAGGAACTGTTTGCTGATGTCGATTTTGCTGGAAAATACAACCTGATGAGCTTGAATTCCATCAATTGGTCCAGGATCATGGTGCAGATTCCTCACTACTTCTATGCTTACTTTCAGTGCACCCCATCCCTGGATACCACCCCGCTGCCAGTGGTGGAAATTGTTGTGCCAACGGGAGGAGGAGGAAATATCACGGGTAAAGGGAAAAAAAGATGGGTTAGATAAGAGAGAGAGAATGCTGTGATCTGTGGACCAAAAGCACTTTGCAGATACTGGGTATTGCTATTTATTAAAACACCCACTCTCTGGTAGGATTTCTTCAGAACCACTTATATTTTATTACTCATGTATGGTTATTACTCAATTTAGGTGTCACTGATGATTTGAAAGGTGCAGAAAAACCCAAACCACCTTTTGATGATGACTGTAACTATCTGGAGGATGGGCACATTAGGGGAGGACAGAATGTGTTTGATGCAGAAAAGAGGGAAAATACTTTGGCTCTGATTTCTTAAGTGAGACATTAACAGAGGTGTGGAGTCCTGCCTGGTCCTACTCTGGTTTGCGTGGTAGTGCACGGTCAGGAGAACCACTCTTAATTGCATAATCTGGCCTTCTAAATAGGAGTCTTGATTGCCTCGGTCCCAAAATAAGTGTAGAACTGTCTTATGAAAGCAATAAAGGGTTTGATATATTCACTGCTCTTCCAGGCTGCCCATCAGAGAGGCAAAAGCCCAAAATCTTCATCTCTCCTGCTTGCCTGGCAGCTGCCCGAGCTGTCGGTCCCCTGCCAATCTATCCACAAAAGTGGAGATGAGCAAGGGTCTGTGTTCAATGGCAGGTGGGCATTCCATCCCTGGATTTTATAATCTGTGCTCTACCAAACCACTGAAGTCAGGTATCTCGGAGTCCACTAGGGAATATAATTTGTGTCTCCTTCTGAACTGGATGCTCAATCAATTTGTACAGTGACTTCTTTGCTAAATCTCCTTTGAATGTTCCTTCACCAAGCACACATGCATTTTTTTACTCTTTTTCCCTAGCTGGCTGTATTGCCCAGAAGATGGGTCTCCCAATTCGTCTTGTTACTGTGGTGAACAGCAATGACATCATTCATAGGACTGTTCAACACGGAGATTTCTCACTGGCAGAGAGCGTGAAGGCTACGTTAGCATCAGCCATGGATATCCAGGTATGTAGTGAACTGGCCAAAATGCAAAAATAGCAAATACTGTATTTTTTTTATCTTGTACTCTGTTCTACCTGTAAAATGCTGCCACTCGACAATGCATTGGGAAGTGTGACTCATACTGACCATTTATGCTACAGACTGCTGAGCTGAGATAGATCAAACATCTTCTCCCTCACTTTTCAGGGACTGACTTTCTGATCTTCATTGTTGAGTGCTGGGTTTCTGGGGACTCATTCTGTGCAAGCTTAGCAAGAGAGGGACACTTTCACAACATGTGACAACTAGAGAACTAAAAATGCCATCATGTCTCAAGGGTTTTGTTGATACTTCTGAAAGGCTCCACCAAGAGCGAGAGGAGAGACCAGGAAGGAGGTAGGGAAGTCCAGAAGAAATGCCTCATTCATGGCTGTCTGCAGCTTGCTCAGAGCAAAACAAGTCTCAGCAGGCAGAGGAAGGCCTCAGAAAGAAAAGTCATGGAGGTACAGAAACCAAACACCTGGAAGCAAATACCTCCTGTTTCACTCCCACCCTGTGATCCCCAGGGATTGGATCTGCTTCCAAACAAGTGATCAAAGTGGGAAACCCTTGGTGTTGTATCTCTGTGGCCTTAAGCTACCTGGATTTTCCAAAAGCTGTTCAAACACTGGGAGCCTGGAGGGACTGCCATGCTTCGCAGTCACTAAATCCCTATGCCCCCATCACCATGCTGTGCTCTGCAGCTTGGCTTTCCTCCCAAGCCAGGAACTTGTGGGGCTCCTCAGAGTTCCAGGGATAACTGGGCTCTTCTCTCAGCCTGTCTCCCTTCAGCAACACTGGTCAGCAAGTGCCAGATTTTGGGATCATGGGGGCAGGCAGTCAGGTGAGGAGATTCCCTGAGATTCCTGAGCAGCTGGGTGAGTGTATCCCTCTGCACATCCCTCTCCATGGCTGCATGGGACATCTTTGTTCAGCTCACATCTGAAGCATCCATGTCAATATTTCCATAGCTAAAGAGAGCATTTTTCTGGAGGGGAATTCAGGAGGTCTCTGGTTGGGACCTGTTTAAAGCAGGGTAAGCCTTGAGGTCAGACAGGATTGCTCAGGGCTTTGTCCATTGGGGTGTTGGAAACCTTCAAGGATGGAGAGTGCACAGCCTCTGTAGGTTGCTGCTTCTGCAGACTAAGGTAAAGCAGAGAAAACTTCCCTGTTAGATGCTGAAAAGTTGAAGGTGAAGCAGGAAGTCTGTTGGTGTGGATGAGTTTTGTGAGGGGCAGTCCCAGGACAATCACAGTCGATGCTGTGTCTTTGCAGCACCTAAAGCAAAGCAGGGACTGTTCTCTGTCCCTAGGGTCAGGAAGCACCACACAGCTCATGCCCACATGCCCACTTTGTCCCCACCATGACCTGTCCTCCAAACTGGGCCCCAGCATTCTCCTGGAGACCTCTGGTGACAGAAGCAAAAGCCTTACTCAGATGGCAAGGCCAGTACTTGCACCAGTGTCCCGGCCTGGTTCCACTTACTGGTGTCAACATAGTGATCTGTAATGGAAACCATAAGGCTGGCAGGAATGAAGGATGAAGGGGAAATGTGGGAAGGATGTGGGAGCAGCAGAAAGAAGGACAGGAGAAGGGGTGTCAGGAGCACAGAGCTGGAGGCCCCTCCAGGAGCAGGTCGTGGAAGTCCAGGCACACTGGCCTGTGTCTTCTCAGGACAGCCTAAACCAGGGGACAGCCTAGAGCAAAGGGCCGGCTACACCCAGGCTAGACTGAAGATTAGAGGCTGGAGGCTCTGGGAGATGATGGTGGGAAGATGAAGAACAGAACTGGGGCCATAAGACACCCAGATAAGGACACAAAAGGCTGAGTAAGTCCTGATGACTCAACAAGGTAGGATAGGATGGAGTGACAAAAGGTCACAGGTGTTGTCAGCTGCTAAAAGTTATGAAGAGTTCATCCAAACCCAGCATCCAGGAGGACTCTGTAAGTTGGTGCCCCTTGTCCTGTCTGTCCCTACAAGGTATCTCAGCCAAACCACCTGGATGAATGCTACTTGGTGCTTGTAAACATGCAGGAATGAGATGGGGCAAAGAAAAATTGGTTTGGGACCCTCCTGTATGGTCTTGCACAGAGTTCTGCTGCAGTGTTGCAATGCTGATTGCTACACAGCCATACAGGTCAGTCGGGCCCTATATGTGCCCTATAAGTTCATGAAGATTATCAGCCAGCCCTGCAGCGAGCTGGGTGTCTCATTAAGCCACACAGGAGCTGCATGACTCACAGCAGCATCTGCAACACTGAGTAAACAGCTGGATATTTCTGGTTCTCCAATACACAGTGTGTTATTAGCCTGGGCTCCTCACGGCGATGGTACAGATGTGGTCACGCTGTTGATTCATCAGTCATCCCTTCATTTTCTGTCTTAATCTGATGGTCACTGTCAGACTGCTCTGACAGGTCAGAGGTTCAAAAGACATTGTGTTCCCAAAGACTTGTCTGGGGATGTAGGTGAGCAAAGAGAAGACAAAAAGCCCTACCCAGCTTCCACCAAGGAAAACACAGCGGTAGGACCTCAGCCCTAATGAGACATCAGAGAATCCACAGGGATGCTCTCCCCCTGGGACCGGTGCTTGAATTTCCTCACCTATTGCCTTGTTGTCCCAGGAGCCTTACAATGTGGAGAGGATCCTCTGGCTGCTCTCAGGCTCTGACAGCCGCCTGATAAAAACGCTGATGGAGCAATTCAACGTCTCAAAAAGGCTGAAGCTGCCAGAGGATTTGCACAGAAAGGTCAGTTCTTACACACACAACACTGTGCATGTATATGTGTAAGGAGAAGTACTGTTACCAGGTGTTTTCAACTCATTTGCAGAATAAAAAAAATCATAGTGGAGAGTATCCAACCAAAAATTTAAGTGTCAGGCCAGAACAGAAGTTTGATGTCAATGTGTGTACATGGACATGTCAAAAAACCCTTTATAATTTTTTTTTAAAGCAGGCTCTTTTTTCTTCACAAAACTAACTTAAAAACTGCCTGCAGTTATTTAGGTAGCATATGAAATAACCCCATCCTTGGTCATGCAGCGAGGCATTGTGCAATGGATGCTGGCACAAATTGGGTGTTTGGGAGTGGGTCTGCTGAGTTTGGTGCAATTCAGCCTCGCTGTTACAGCAAAGGGGAGCACAAACACAAACCAGAGAGAGATACAAGAGAAAACCAAAGATTTGAACTGTGAGTGGGCCAGATGCAAAATCCTGCCTTTTCCTGTCCAATTTCCCATGTGCTGTCCCTCACAGAGCAGCCTTTGCCCAGTGCCACTCCTGTTTGTGCTGCAGAAAGATAAATACTAAAAAATTGTACTACTAAAAGCAAGAAGAGCTATTACAGTGAGGTGGATTTTTCAAGTCCTCAGGAAGTCCCTCAGAGCATGGAAATAGCAGCACAAAGCTGAGGAGCTGAGTCCTGGCTCCTGTCCACCCACACTCGCAGCACCTGTGAATGGAAACCCCTTGCCCACACTCCACGCCTGTGGTTTTTTCCAGCAGTGCCTCATCCCCCAGCTGCAGCAGCTACCCATTTTCCTTCAGTCTCTGGGGAAACCCATCCTCCAGCCTCCCTATTTCCACCTGCTTTGCTGCGTGCCTGCGGCACAAACCCCGCTGGGAACGCGTTTTGTGGTGATGCCCTGCGCAAACCTCCCTGTTTCCCACAGCTCTCTGAGACCCTGGGATCGTGCTCGGCCTCTGACGAGGACATTGTGGGAGCCATGCGACGCTGCTGGGAGGAGAACCAGTACCTGCTGTGCCCCCACTCTGCTGTGGCTGCTCACTACCACTACTTACAGCCACCCAGGTAGGGAGAGCCCTTGTTCCTGCAGCCTCTCCAGCCCAGGGCTCGCTTGCACCCTAAGTTTTCTTGCTTTTCTTTCCTCTCCAGCATCCCCCGGTGTTGCTTGGCTCCAGCTTCTGCAGCCAAATTTCAGGATGCCGTGCTCCGAGCAAATCTGGTTCCCCAGATCTCCCCTGAAATCACTGCCCTGACAGCGATGGAGACCAGATCCACTCCCCTGGAGCGGGGACGGGACTGGGCACAGGTGCTCCGGGGCTGGATTGAAGCTGTGGCAGAGCAGTGGGAGGCACAGGCGGGTCAGTTTGCACCCCAGGGCAGGGGGGGATCACTGGGCAGGTAGTCGCACAGACCTGAGCTACAGGACAGCTGGACAATGCCTCCCAGGGCTCATTCTCCACTCCCAGGAAAGCCCTGTGTTATGCTGGGAGTCTCCGTGCGATGATTTGTTAGCAAGAATGCACTTCCCTGTTGGGGCTATCTCATAACATTTTCAGTAAAGAGTTGAATTATATGGACAATGTCATAACATTTTCAGTGAACAGCACTGCAGTTGTATCCCCTTTTTCCTAATAAATCACAAAAACTGGTTGAAACTCTGAGTAAGCCTGCCTGTTCCACCATTACTGGCTGTTACAGAAAGCTTCCTTAGCACTACCCACAGCTGCCTGCTTCTTGAGCATTATCCAGTGGTTCTGGCTCTGTGCTGGGATGTTCAGCCCAGCAAATCCCAATACCACGCAGGATGCTCAATAGGAAATGCATGCAAGAGTGGAGTGGGTCAGCTTTACCCGTCCCTGTAATTTAAGCAGTTCCAGGGACCACTCCCAGGCACTGAAACGTGTTCTGTGATAGTGTTAAATAGCAGATGTTTTCCCTGGACATGCTTATCTTAAAGAGCTACTTTCCAGTGCTGTATCTCACAGCTTTTGGTCCTAGTCCTGCTGCAGACTCTTCCCAGGCAACTTCCACTGTAACAAGTAGGAAATGGGAAATTCCCCTTATCTTCTGCCTGAAACTTCAGGCCTTTCAATACCACATTCTCATCATATACATATAAATATATAAATAACTTGTGTGGGAGCTGCCTCCACAAGTCATGCATCTGGCAGGAATCTCTTGTGCCTAAAAAAGGGGGAAGAAAAATAGGAATAATTATACCAGGGGGGAAAAATCCCCTTTTGCCATCAAAAAAAAATTCCCCCTTTGACATCAAAGGAAGTCCTGTAATGGGAGGATTAATTTGAAGGTTTAGTGGCATTTAACAAGGTAAAAGTAAATTCTGTGAAATGATTCCGCTTGGGATGTTGCAGAACGTGCGGGAAGAGTGGGAAGCTTGGCATGGGCTGCAAGCTGCCTTGCTGGCAGCCAGGCAGCCTTTTCCTCAGCTCCCTCCGGCACTGCCGGCCTCGTGCCACCTCCTTCCATCCCACCAAAACCCTGCAGGAGAGGAGGGACCTGTGCCTCCTCCAGGGTGGGGGCTGATGCTGTCCCAACCCAACTAACAGGGATGAGGGAAACAGCTTAGCTGAGAATGGTGTAAAAACCACAGCACTTGGATGTTTTTGATGCTAGCAGCTCTACTAGCATGGATCGAGCAGCTGGGAGGAAAATGGTGGTGGGGTGCAGGAATGATGTTTCATGAGGACATCACTCACCCTTCTTGAAGAGCCAAACCAGCAAAATACCTCTTATTTAAGCAACAGCTTCATCCTCACAAGTAACCCTGCCCCAAAGGATGGCTTTGCACTGGGGGTGGTGCAGGACATCACTGCGGGTGGCAATAAGAAACTTCTCAATCCCATTTGGCCCCCATGATCAACTTCCTATTTCATTGATGCAGATATTATGCTCACTCGTTGGACCCTACTGCCTTTCACAGCTGCCTCCCCAAATCTGGCAGTTCTCAGCCAGGGATGGCTGCCCAGCTGTAATTTAGCCCTTAATTGTAGCTTAAGACACCCTGCGAGAGCGGAGAGGCCCGAAATTGCACCCAGTTCTGCATCCAAGTGAGAGATTGCAGACCTAGCTGTCTGGTCAGGACCAGAGTGGGAGGAGGGGCAGGAGGGCATGGGGCAAGACCCCAACCCCTCACTGGGGAACCCTGTGAAGGATGGGGTGAGTGGGGCTGGACTTGCAGCCCGCCAAAATCCTGTTGTGTTTTGCAAGCAGAAAGCGTGACGAATACATTCCATGCTCCCATCCCAGTGCCCTGAAGCAGTAGGATGAGTAAAGGGTCCAGCCTTGTTGCAGGGTGAAAAGGAGTTTAATTCTCAGCCATCCCTGAGAATACCCTTACGGGGGGAGGATGCTATGTCTTCCCCAGCCCAAACCAGATTTTTTTGGGGCAGGACACTATGAAAAGTCTCTCTGCGATCTCTGAAGCAGAAGAACAGCAGGAAAAGCCTGTTCCATGCCTGGAGCCAAGGCAGAGGGAGCACAGACAGGCTTGGCTTGCAGGGGGGCTGCGCCCCCACAGAGGGTGATGCACAGCCACACGTGCCAGCCTGGTACCTGGGATGTGTGAATGAACCTGGCCCTGTGGGCATGCTGTGTCCCACCACCTGCTTGGGGACCATGGAATCCATGGCCACTCTCACACTGGGAGCTCCCACTCTGTCCCCAGAGCTGGTGCTCGGAGCTCTGCTCGCTCATGCTTGGGTCTCTGGCTCAGAGGGAAGGTCAGCCTGGTTTGATGGAAAGACGGAAAAGAGAGGGAGGAAAGTCACACAACAAGTGGTACCTCCTCACCCAACGCTGATGGGTGGCTGCAGGCTCCGGCAGCTTCACGTGCTCATGCAGCTTCATGTGATATTTTAGTCCTACATCTTCCAGAGCTGATCACAATCCCAGGACAGGCTTGTCAAATAATTAATCTCATACATCAACTGCTCCTGCTTTTCTCCAGCAAAAATTCCAGTTTCGACTTCCTGACCCCAAGCGTATCTGACCCATGTGATCCAGGAGACAGTGATGCCCACAAACCAGTGACCATACTCCGTGGGGGACCGCATGTTCCTCCACTGAGGGCCGTGGCTGGGACATGTTCCTAACTCCTACCTCAAGGAGAAAGTAATGTCTTGGGATGGAGATGCAATGTGTTGGAATGGAGGAATATGGTCATGACTCAACTGGAGTTTCTACTCAAAACTCACATGTACCAAAGCAACTTGCTGTCCCTGAGCCAAACTCACTTGTAGTTGGAATGGCCAACAAGGGATTGGGGAGCCTGTCCCGGTGTGGTTTGGGATCTGTTGGGCTACATGTGGGATCTACCCTCTAAGCCATCTGCCTCTGTGCCCCATGGAGACTTCATCCATCAGCAGAGCCATGCTGTGGTTCTACACTCCAATCATTAACGGTGTCGTTAAGAGACCTATTCATTAAAGGGGGACATGGGATGACTGGCTGACTCCTGCTCTGGCTGAGGTAAAATTGAGAGGAATATAAAATCCCAAATGAGCTGTGGATGAGGATGTTATTTCCCATGAGCAGAGCAGTCCAGCCTTCCCCTGTGCTTTGTCACAATGTCCATCCCCATCTTCCAGCTCGTGGCCACCCAAGGAATTGATCTTTAGGCAATTACTCCACTGAGCGGGCTGTCACGTCCTCCTACTGCTTGTATGAGCTGGGAGGAGCCCACAACGTGGTGAATTACAAGCCAATGCTTTAAAACAGTTCTGAAGGTTTGGGAGTTGAATTATTATTTATAATGCCCTGGGGGGCCCATGTAATTTATGGACAGGTATGAAGACAAGTAGGCGCTCAGACATGGGGACGAGCCGAGTGTAAATGCTGAGATAGAAAGATAGATAGATCGATGGATGAAGATAAGCTTCTTGGCCAAGAGAGCTGGAGATTGAAAAGCTGGAGATGGAGAAACCTGCTCTTAGACATCTCTGCTCTCCTAAGGTGATACCTACTATCCCACTACTCTCACTCTGTAAAAAGTCATCTCAAATGTGGTGCAAATCATTTGTTTACTCCTGTTTTTTTGAATTTATCCAAAGTGCAAGGAAAAAAAAGTAAAAAGGAATTGCTTTGTTGTTGCAATTTGCTGCTAGGCATTCCTATGTGTGCTAATGATAAGTATTAATTAAATAGCTTTCTGTTGTCTTTTAAATGCAGTTCTTTCAGGTTGTAATTAAACACAGACACCCAGCCCTTTCTGTCTGCATAGGAAGAGGCAGGTAGGCCTCTGGAGCTCAGCACTTCTTTCCTTGTAACAGGAGAGAAGTGGAAAATGAGGCAAAACCAGTTTCCATTGAAAACTCACCACCTTGTGCATGTCCTTCACGGGGAAGGCAACCAGCTCAAGGAAATTAAAGGAATGTGATTTCCAAGATCCCAGCCCTGCAATCAAAGTAAGATTATTTGCCCTTAAGATCTTGCAGCTTCATACATTTTAAAGGCAGAGGAGATCACTTTGTTTGATCTCTGGGCTACATAGGCTGCTGAACATCACTCTGCTGCATTCATCATTGTTGCCTTATGAACATTTTGATCTGAGGATCTGGAGATAGGATTCCATCCCACTCACTTGCTTCTTGGTTTCCCCAGTTTTTTTCACTCTTGCGGTGAAAAACCAGGCACTGCTGTATATCCCCATCCCTGTGCTGCTCCTCTGGTCAGTATTAATCTCCCAGCTGAGGGTCTGCTGCTTGGGGAAACTGGAGTTCCCACCAGCCCTGCTGTTTTCTCCCTTTCCCAGCTTAAAATAGACTAAAGCCCTCTAGAAATGCTAATAAAATGTCAGATGCTCCTATGATGGAAAGCAACCCCCAAATAAAATTTGCCATATGCCCACAACACTGAATGACACTTAATCCCAAATGATTTCTGCCCTTAAAGGCAACTGGGCTTCACTTATCTAAAATGCTGCTGTTAATCAATAAATACGTGGAAAGACACTGGCTGGCTGCTCTGCAGCTTATGACAGTGGTGGGGGAAGATGCAGCTCACTCAGAGGATGCCTTCATCAGAGATGGGCCATGAGAGAAAAGTTTCTGTGTTCAATAGCTGCATATACATGGCTTTTTTTGGTGAATGGAAACATTTAATTATGCATTTGTGTAATTTATAACCTGAGGTATGTAGAGCTCGCGCAATAAATGCCCAGAGAGTGTAAGACAGACACACTGCCTGCGAGGGGATCCTCGATTTGGGGCAGCGCAGCACTTTGCTCCCCCCAGGTGATGCTCCTCTGCCTTGGTAACTCCTCACACAGTTCATAAAACAGCCACAGCCCTTTGGGGGTCCTGCAAACCCAAGGCTGGACTTGCTGTGGGTTCTTCTGTCCCCCCCAGCCCCACGGCTGTGTCTGTCCTGGGATTTTGATGCAGCTGGACGGGTACCCACAGGGAGGTGGGAACACAGGAAGGAGTCTGGGGCACGCTGCAGGCTCCTGCCCTGGTGAGGGGAGCACAGGGCTGGGAGCATCTTTGGGGCTGTTGGTGGCAGCAGCAACAGAAGTGGCTCATAAGGAAATTTTTCCCAACTATTCGCATTTTAGAAATGAGAAATGGGATGGAGAAAGCAGGGGGAAAAAAAGAGGAAGCAAGCATTCAGAAATTAAATACTTAATTAAAAAGGAGTTTGAATTTGTTTGAATTGTATCAAAAGATTTTTTCTTTTTGGCAAACACAAGCTTTTGAGAAGAAACTGGAAAAAAAAGAGCCTTAAAAAGGCATTTTAAAAGCAAAATTACTCACTTCTGGTCCAAATGATTAAGACTGTATTTCAGTTTTGGGAGAAGAAGAAAATGCAGAAATTTTGCAAATTCTAGGAATATTTAAAACACCATATCACAAAAAAAGAAGGTGGTATGGGGGAGATGAAAAGTGGAGCAAGAGGGCTGGGAAAGAGAGCAGCCAGCAGCTGCCCTGTGTGGCTCTGTCCTTGCCCTGACACCCCTGAGATCACCCCAAGCACTTTAAGATCACGAGATACTGAGAACAAAGAGTTTGTGTTCTCTTTTTTGCTCTGTAGTTCCCTGCATTTTCAGGCTCCCAAAGCTGGTTCAGCACTTTTAGCCCAGGTTAGAAACCAATTCTTAAAGAAAGCAGAGTAGAAAATCGCATATAATACGGTTCTAGGAGAGTGATGCTTTCAGAAAAATAGCAAAAATAATGATTCCTGGAAGACGAATAAATTAAAAAGTGATGAGCACAGGAGGTCAGTGATATTTCATGCAGTTCCTCACTATGCATCTCACTGCCCTTGCCTTGGGACTTGTTGAACAGAGCATCACAGACATTTGCAGAACGTTTTGCTCATGAAATGAAACAATGGCGTGATGCTGCGGTAAAGGATGGGGAAGGGAGAAGGGGCTGTGTCTGAACATGGCTTTGTTTTGGTATCTGACACAGGGAATGGAGCAGGACTCACTGTGCCAAGTCCTGGACTGACATGGGAAAAGGAAGATGAAATATTTTGGTACTGAAGTTTGCAATCAGAGTTTAAACAAAAGGTTTTGGGGATGGGGTCTTTTCTGTCACTGACTTTCTGTGTGACCCTGGGGAAGGGTCGAGGTGGGATGAGGAGCGGGGGGACCCTCCTGCAGCTCCTGCAGCCTGGTCACTGCCACCTGGGTGACTCCCGGGGTCCCACACTGCCTGGGGGACCAGGCTGCTGCCACCTCCTCACCCTGAGCTTGATGCCCTGCAGCTCCACTTGGTCCCTACCTGCCCGGCAAAGCACCAGCACCCTGGGAACTCCTCGCTTCCGCTCCTCCGGGATGCTTGTGGGGATTAGCCAAGCTATGCTCCCTAAACCCATCACATGTGTTTCAATAGTTTTAATTGTTGCCTTTAAGATAATTACAGGCTGGAGAGCGCGGACAGGAAGAGCCCTGTGGATTTGCACCGGGGCTCGGGAGCACCGTTGTGTACGGAATGGGATATCTGCCACTTGGAAGTGTTTTTCCTGCTTGGGAGAGTGGTTTGCATGCCACAAGCTGGGAAGGAGCACAGATCCCCACTTCCCATGGCTGGAACAACTGGAACAAGGTGTCCCCCTGCCCCCCACTCCACCTGCCCTGGGGAAAGAATCCCCTGGCACCTGGCTCAGCAGTTACTGACCCTTGCTCATTTAAGCTGCAGCTTTTTCCTCCTTCCCACATCTGTTCAGAAGGGAATGAGGACCTGAAGTGAGCAGGATGCTGAAAATCAGGCTCACAGTGGGGCAGGAAGCATCCAGGGCCCACCATGCATAGCGATGAGGAGCAGCAGACAGCCCCAGCACTCTCCTTGGCTCTTAGTGAGGTGGACCATACTTGGGTTTTTTAGTATATTATGGTTTGTCCTGGTTCCTTGCTGGCTATCCAGCCTCCATCACCAGAGAAAACACTTTCCTGATTTTAAAGGGAGATATCTCTGTCCCTCCCGTAGCCTGGAGTAATTCAATATTGAGTGAGAGGACTGCAGTCACTGCTTTTCCTCTGTTTGCACCTTTCTTGCCATTATTTTGTTGGAGCTCCCTGCTGGAGAGCAGGGCAGGCATCTTCCAGGAATAACACAACTTCCTGGATGCTGCCTTGCCACAGAAGAGCTGGGGCAGCACTGAGGACCCTTCTGGGGGCACAGACCTTCCCCAGGGTTCACCACACAACACAGGATTTCTCCTGAGATCTTCTCCAGCCCCTTGTGTCACCATGAAACCCAGCAAAGTGTTCCTGCCTTTGCATTTGCAGTAACCTTTTTATCGCTGATGCTTTCTAAGATGAAAACAAGATTTCATCTGCATCCAAGAGTTTGCTCCAGTCCAGGCTCCTGGTTGCAGGACGTCTCATGGCTGGTGTGGATCCGGAGGATCCGGCTGGTTGCTCGCAGACATTGAAACCCGCAGTTACTGGAGGGGTGATCTGGGGCCTGGCACACCGAGGGTGGGATTTGTTTTCGCATTCAGTCCTTAGAAATCCGTTTAATAGCACTTCCCCTAAACTGCTGCCTTGCTTCCACCCTAACTCCTAAAGTGGAAATAATCACGCCAGGGAAAAAATTTACAACAACTCAAATATTAAAATGCAGTGAAGGTGAACTGGCTCCTGGGTGGAGGGGACGGGGATGGGCCCCATCGCTGCTGCCAAGGTGAGTTTTGGGGACCTGTTCAGACCTACATCTGCTGGCAGTGGATTAGAAGTCAAACCCACCTGAAATCCAGAACTAAGCATCCTGAGGGGCTCCTCGAGGATGAGATATTCCCCTCCATGAGCTGCCGACTTTGCCCCAACAGTCTTTCACATCCCATCCCTCTTCTCCCTCTCCCCTTTTCCCTTCCCTTCCCCTGTGATATGACGCATTGGCAGAGAAATAAAATAATCAGCTATTGCTTTATTACTTTTTCCACCCCTGCTTTCCTCACGGGCAACTGTATTTCGGCAAATGTTTTTAATATTTGCTAATAAAAGCAGCTCCAGTAATGACATGCTCCCTCCCCAAGACAAAATTGCCGGGACTGGCGTTATCTAGCAAACTCGTTTTGGCACAAGTGCGTCTGCGTTCGAGCCATTTCTGCCCATTCACAGGATTATCAGCCATCTCTGCAGCCAGCCCCAGCCCTCCTCTCTCATTCCTAGTTAATTGGTGTGAAATTGGAGCAAGTTCTCAGGTGATAATGTGTTTGCATTTACTGCTTCACTGAACCACCCTAGCCACTCAATCCCAGCTTCATTAAAGCCTCAATCTCAGCTTTTGCTCCTGGCTGTGAGCTTCAAACCCTATTTCCTGCGTGGCAGACATACAGCCTAACACATGTCAGGAAGACAGCTTGAGCAGAGCTGCTGGGAACAAGCACGGCTACTGCCCGGGCGCCGCTCCGGGAAAATCACGTTCGCGGTGGGAAAGATGCTTGGAGTCCCCACGATGGCTTCACGCTGCGTTGGTTGGCTCCCTGCTCAGGAAAAAGGCATATTTTATACCCTTTAATTATACTTGATTAATGAATTAATTTTAATTTTTTTTTTCTGCAGCACTTTGAAGATAAAAACCCCTTCGTCTGAATTCTGTGATTAGTATTTAAAGACTCAAGTGAAATATTTGTAGGCAGAAAAACCTAACCGAGGAATGCCTGTGTTCAAGCATTCAATAGGGCCTATTCACAGGATAGATTCCAGGGTTATTATTAGCAATAAGGTTATCTTTGGCATAATCTTTTTATGCACAACATGCTATTGGATTCCACCCTCCCGTTTCGCTCAGGCCCTGGGGCAGAAGGTAGACAAACCAGAGCTGGTTCAAGCCTTGCAAGTGTTTTTCATGCAAGTGGAGCTGAAGCCTGGCAAAGTCTGCCATGGTTATATTTAGGACAAACCATAAGAGTTTTTTTTGGTGCAAGATGCACGCCCCAGAATGCTTCTGCATGAAGGGAGAAGTGTGTTGCCCTGGGGTATCTCCAGCCCTGCCAGCACACGCTGTTGGGGACCTGCTGCACACTGGGGACATCTGTGACACCCTGTGGGGGGTGGCCCTTCAGTCTGAATGGAAAGGGATGGGTCCTGTGCCCGCGGGTCATGGAGGCAGCTCTGAGCATCCCCCGGGCACGTGAGATTTCACCGGTCCGGACACAGCTCTGGGCTTGGACAGGTGTGGACACAGCCAGGGAGAGAAGCCCTGCCAGCCACCCTGCTGGGTGAATCTCTCCTTTGGGGAGCTGGCAGCAGCTCTCTGCTGGGTTGGATGCACCCTGGGGGTCCCGCCCGCCCCCGGCCCCAGCCAGGAGGGCTGACAGGAGTGGGGCTGCACAGCAATGGCTTGATCTGGGCATGAAAGGAGAGCAGCCGTCGCCTGCCTGCCTCTTAGTTTGGTTGTATTTCTAGCTCTTATAAAGCTAAATGTAGGAGGTGGGGTTTTGTAGTTGTTGGTGGTGCTTTTTGGTGTTTTGTTGTGTTTTTCTAATGGGTGGTGGGCGTGATTTTTCAAACGCGTTCCCTTTGGCACGTCTCTGCCAGCAGCATCAGTGGGAGCCCCAGGATGCCTCTGCTGGAGCCCAGGAATACCTTCCTTTGAAACTTGCCCTGTGTCTCCCCAAACCCACCACTGAGCACCGGGGGTGGGAGGAAGTGAGGCCACATTTGGCCATGGCCCTTTACCCCAAAAGGCTCAGCTGCTGTGCAGGGTCCCCAGGTCACCCCAAAAGCAGCTCCAAAAATCGATCGGGGCTGCTCCTCCGTGGCCAGGCTGCACAGTCTGGATGCAGGCAGAGCCAAAACACATATAGGCACATTAAAGGATGCTGGTGTGGCTTTGAAACAGTGCGGCAATCCCCTGTAGCCTAGATTTTAAAGAAAGTATTTTGTAGCTGGTTTTTCTCTTTGTGACTAAACATGGTTATTAGGCCCCAAGTGCATCATTAAACCTGTTATTAAAAGCAAACATGTTAAAGAGAATATACTGGTGTGCAGCAAGCTCATCCAGGGCACTGGACCCTCTGGAAAAGTCATTAACATTTGTATTTAAAATGAACATAGTTAAGAACATATTGGACTAATTCAGGGCCTTAGAGCTATTAAAATGACTGCCATTAAAAATAAATATGTTAGGCAGAATATTTTGCATAATTAAAATTATTACAGTGTTTACTCTGTTTTTTATGCTGGCCTCTAGTTTAAAAGGTTATTTGTATGTATATAAAATACATACATGTTTTTTATATTTATACATACATGGTAATAGGTCTAACTATATATATTTGGTTATCTATTGTCTTAAAATGGCTCCCTAGGATAAATTTAACTTCCTTGTTGCAGGATGAGACAGAGCTCCAGTGGGATGAAGTCTTGATTAAAACCATGGGGGAAAAATAGTAAATAAGTCTTGGCTATGTGTGAGTGTTGTGGCCGCAGTCCAGTGGCTGTTGAGTTCAGTGCGAATCTTTCCTTGACTTTGCCACGCTGGGTCAGACCTCAGGAATGTGTCTCTTGCTTTGATGGTTTTACTATTGGTAGGTCAGCTTGGAAAATCAGAAAATCAGCAGCTTTGCTTTCCACGGGCCATTCCCAGGCCAAGCTCCACCTGATGCCTTCTCCTTTCGACCCAGTCCCCTGCAGCTCAGGTGTCCCTGGGGAGGTGGCAGGGTGGGATCAACTCCCTGTCACAGGGTTCTTCCCACCTGCCTCCCTGTGTGGGAACAGGTATTCCCAGGGAAGAGTTTCTCCCAGCAGTTTTGGGCGTGAGCAGTGACCTTTGCCTTGCCAACACCTGAGACCGGTGGCATCTCCTGCCAAGGTCCCTGTGTAACACAGCTCCAACCCACACAATGTGTGTAAATGTATATGAATGTATTATAGAGCCAGAGAATAGTCCGGGTTGGAAAGGACCTTTCAAGGTCTTCTGGCCCAACCCCTCCCGCATCTTCAGCTAGACCAGAGTGCTCAGACTGCTGTCCAACCTGACCTGAATGTTTCCACAGATGGGACATCCACCACCTTTCTAGGCAACCTGTGCCAGTGCCTCACCACTCACCTTGTAAAGAAATCTCTTCCTTATGTCTGGTCTGGAACTCAAGCAGAGACCGTCATGATAAATGCAGTCACCTCCCAGGGACTTGTATGGGAGCTGAGGCTTTTGTGATTCTGGGAGGGTTCATTAAAAAATAATAAAAATCTTAGCCCTCACCATACCAGCCAAGGGCTGTTTTCCAGTAATTCCTTTGGGAGTCCCAATAACTCCAGCACCCCACAGGATCAGAGGTGGTTGGACCACAGGGTAAGGAGAAAGCTGTACTAAAGAATTGCATGGGATGGGGGATGTCCCTTGAAGAGCAGCCTGTTGGAGGGGTTTCACTGTGTTCATTAATTACAGTGAAAGGGATAAGAGGTTAATTAAACCTTGCTGGGTGGCAGTGACCAGCACCTTCCCCTCCAGCTCTTCTCCTAGGGGTGCTCAGGGTCTGCATTCCAGTAACCACAGGGCCACCCTGGATGTCTGTGGAGGTCTCAGACTGCCTGCACGCCCCAGCCCCATGGGTCACCTGCGGGGTTGTCCCACCAGCACGGCCCCGTCCGGGTGTTTCTCAGGCTGGCACGACCCCAAACGCGGATCACAGGGGGAAAGCCCTGGCTTTCGAGGAACGGAGCCGGGAATGTCAGCAGATGGCACTATTTCTTCTGCGATTGGAGCAGGTGGTTCCCACCACGGCTCTGAGCCGTGCTCTGGACCAGGGGAAGCAGCAGGCTCAGGGCAAAGTGCTTTCCAGGAGCCCCGTCAGTGCTGGGAGCCAGCCGTGGGCTCCACGGGGGATGCGAGCGCTGGTGCCGGGAGCCGGGTGGGGAGTGCACAGGGTCCCTGTGGAGACCTGTCCTCCTGGAGGCTGGCTTCCCATTGGGTCCGGTGCCCAGCAGTGACTCAGTGATCATCAGCACAAACCTCAGGCCACGCTGCCAAACCATCGTGCTGCTTGTTTGGTATCGGCTCTTTTTTTAGGGTTGAAAATCGGTGTTTGTTGCTGACTCTCCAGGTGGAAAGGGAGGAGAAGAGAGTTTTTGTGCCCCTCCCTGCTCCCCTTCACCTGCACCCTTCTCCAGGTGATACCATGATGTGACCACTCTCCCCCGATGCTGCCAGCTGGAGAGATGCTTACAGCCTCTCAGAGAGATGCCTACAGGGGATCTCAGTCGGACAAGTCCCAAGGGGGATCTCACCACCTGGATCGGCCCTATAAGCTTCTTATATTAGCTGAAAACCCTCTTGCCCAGTTCTGCTCCAGCACTCTGGGGGCTGCAGGACCTTGGGCTTGTTGCCTTCTGCCCCATCCTTAATTTCACCAGCACCAGGGCTGCTCCTGTGGCTCCCAGCTGTACCCGTGCTGCAGCAGTGGCCAGCCGGGGGGTCATTTTCCACCTCACCGAATTAAACTTCATCTCTGAGAGGTGCTGCCAGCGCAACTGAATATTTAAATAATGAAATGAAACCGTGCTGGTGGGAGTACAGCTGCTATTACACTTATTAGTTAATTGTGGCGGTGTTTCAGAGCCCTAGGCATGCACCTGGACCCCTCGTGCTAGGTGCTGTACAAACAGGACGGAGGAGAAGACTTTGGCGTTTAAAGGCACTGAGTCATTCCTTCGCCCTCTCATCTGAAACCTCAGCTTTGTGTAAAACCTTTAGGATTTTGTTTAATGGGCGCAGCTAATGGTGAGGTAATCAGGGAGCCTTTCGACACAAAACCCAGCGATCAGTGGGTTGGATGCCTTTTGATCTCGCTGCGGAGCAAAGGCATTGAGAGGAGAAGCTGCGCGGTGGGGTACCGGGAGATGCTCTGTGAGTGGGCGGCAGAGACCGGCCCAGGGCAGCATCTCGCACACTAAGCCCCTTGTGTTAGGATCCAGCTAGGGACCATCACCCTCATGCCATGTCCTGGTGCACACAGGGACCTTGTGGGCACATCCCTGACACTGCTTAGATGTCACCCAAGAGGAGATGGGGACCACCAGGGAAGACTGTCCCTCCCTGCCTCCTGCAGAAAGGAGATGTCTGTACAACACTTCTGCTTGCAGGACGTGGATTTTGACCTATTGTCTCTGAACTATACTCTGAACAAGCTGAGCAGTGGGTGCAAGCCATGCCCTTCCCAGGCTCCTGGATGTCCTGCTTCTGGCCATCTCTATAGCTTTGCTTCGAAGAGGAAAAGGTCCCCAGCAAGTTCCTGCAGCAGAACGGTGGCTGATGGATGCTCACGGAAGGCGTGGATGGTCTCTGCTGGGTGGTCACCTGGGCAGCCCAGGGTGTCCCTCCTGTGGCCGTGTGTACAGTGCACAGCCAGGCTGGAGCAAAAGTCCTCTAGGCTGCTCCCCTCCTGAGGTGACTTCACCCAAAACCTTTTCTGTGTGGCAACATCTGGCTGGGGCGTGAGCCGGGGCGATCGTCTGAATGGCAGAGGCCCCAAGGTAAACCCATGGAGTTGTACTCGTGGGTGCATTCCTTCGCACTGATCTCTGCCTGGCAAGCTGCTACAAGCTACACCTGCAGGACTCCTTTCCCTTTCTGCTGGTGTGAGCGAGCTCTAACTCAGGAGATCCACCTCAGGGTGGTGCTGCTCCTCTCCCATCACCTGGCACACTGGCACGTTGTATGGGTGCAGGGGTCTGTTTGCAGCCCCCCAAGATCCCAGCCTTGTAGAAACAACCTTTTTCAATTCAGCTGGGACCAAGCTTTGCCAGGTTAGTGTTCAGCTGCGTGAGTCAGTGCATGGTCACAAGGAAGGGGGAAAGGGATATATGGATAGAGCAGGGGGCAGATGGTTTTGGGTTAAGCATCCAACTTCCTTCTCATGGCTAGTGCTAAGGCAATATCCTTTGAAAGAACCTTACAGGAGTGTGTTTAGAAGTGCTACAGTAGAAATAGCAGCACTGAGGGTCTCCTTTTCAGTCATGGGGATGGGGAGAGAAGATTCGTGGAGATACAGCTGCTCCTGCTGGTGTCAGATTAGGATGTCCCAGTCTGTTTAGGATGTGTAATATACAGAATAATCTCCTCTACAGTTATCACACCTGACTGACAACCAAGAATAAATAACATAGAAAAATGATAATTTTATTATAATTTCCTCATCCTAAGGAAATGGAATGAATCGGGTAATGGAGAGGGTAATACAACTGGACATCACAGCTAAAATTGTAGCTGAGCACAAAATCACCCTGTTCAGCATTGTAAGGGAAGGTTTTCTGCTCTGCTTTACATTAAATGTCATGTGTCTGAAACATAGGGATGTCAGGCTGCGACACCAGTCTGCTCACAAAAGTGCTTCTCCATCAATTGTCATGATAGTCACAACAGATGACATCTCCCTTGGGCTGGCACCAGTGAGGTGGGTTGGGTTGATGCAGTGGTAGGTCACTCTGGTCAAGCTAAAGCTGGAGATGGTCTGTCTCTCTGTCTCACTGCATGGCAGTGCTGAGAGCCCAGGGGATGCCACTCACCCCGCAGGTTGGCTTTAGGTGGACTAAACACCCACTCTGTCCTGGGAACTGGCATCTGCCACTGGGGTCGTCTCTGCCCTGGGCTGTCACCAGCACAGATCCTGTCCAAGCAGGGGCATCTCTGCGGGGCAGATCAATTTCTTTACCCAGAAACCCATTTTGCTGATCTTTCTCCTTGTTCCAGCCATGGGAGCCTCACCTACACTGGCTGAACCTCCACTGATGCAAATCCTCATCTTACCCAGCTTCAGTCACCAAGGGTGGGAACTGTATCACTAAACACAGACAGGTGAAAGGCCCAGAGGTCTTGCTCTCTTCTTTTCATAGTTGATGGAGATCTAATCTGCACAGCCAGGGGAACTGAGGATGCAGTTCATCTTGTCTTGAAGCAGTTGCAAGCAGGCTGGGTGAATTTTACCTCCAGAGGGCCTTTGGTGACTACAAAGGGAGCTGAGGTACCTGCTCTGCTCCAGGTCAGCGCTGCAGAGACTGGCTGTGAGTGATGCAAATGTCACCCTGGTCTCACTTGGCTCTGGGCTCCTTCAGCAGAGAGTGGAGGAAAATACCCATAGGGCAGCTCAGCCTACCTGCCCTAGACACATCTCCAAAGACGGAGCAGGATGGGCCTCTGGGGCATCCTGTCTCTTGCTGTGGACAGTAGATGTTTTAGGTGGCTATAAGGTGTTAGAGGTGGCTTGTAGAAGGTAACTTAGGAGATGAGCATCCTCCCTACCTTCAGTCTAGGCACGCTGCCTCCCACCAGGCTGCTGGAGAGCTCGTGGGTGCAGACCCATCACTGCAAGAAGGTGATTGCCGGGCAGCGAGCCCAGAGCTGTGTGCTGCCTCCCCCACTGCAGGGCAACCCTGAGTCCCACCAGCATGCCCGGTGGGTCCCACATGGGGCTACAGCTCTGCACTGGAAGGCTGTGGGCCCTGGGAGAGACCACCTGCAGAGGTGAAGCCAGTGGCTTGGAGAGGGATGTGAGTGTGGATGGAAACCCTAATTTGTCAGGAGGGGACACTGTCAGGGTCCAACAAAGAAACCCTGGGGACCAGCCTATGTGTGTAGAAGACATCTTGTTTCTTCTTCCTGGATCCAAACAGGTGACACTTGGGGAGTTTCTGGGAGCTACCGTCACCCTCCATATCCACGACCATGTGGCCAGGGGTGTAGTGTCCAGCTGTGGGACCTGTCAGACCACTGATCTCATCCTTGGCTTTCATTGATATCTGTGGGCTTTGGGCCAGCTCTCAATAACACAGAAAAGAGACCAGCAGACTATGCCAGCAAGGGAGAAGGGCAAGTGGCACAACACGACCAGAGCTGGGTGGTGGGATGCTTGTCCCAAAATCCTGCCATTGCTCCTGGTTTCAGCAGCTCAGCTGAGGGCGAGGCGTCACACAAGTGTCCCAGGGCTGGTGCTCTGCTCTCCCTCCCTCCCTTTATCTGCAGATCGTGCTATGCTAACAAGGCACACGTACAATGTTTGTGTGTGCATGTGAGAGACAGAGCGCTGACTCCGGGCCAAGTGAGAAAAATCATTAGTTACAGGCTCTGCAGGACTGAACTTGACGAGGAACTTGGGGCTTTGCCCCGACAGCGCTCGGCGCTGGTGCATTATTCAGTTTGTGGCTATGTTGATTTGCAGATCTAATCACTCCAACAACACATACAGAAAATTAATTTGGACGTGGGCCTGGTTTCTAGAGAAAGTTGGACCTAAAGGCGGGAGGTTGGTTGTGTGGCTCAGGCAAATACCCAGGCTGAGGAATATCCCATTTATAGCTCTTGAGCCTCATGAAGGAGATGGGATGGGGATGGAGGGGCAAGGAGAAGTAGAGTTGAGTGGCACTGGAGCATGTGATAAACAGGGTCTCATCCCTGAGTCTTTCAAAATCGAAGCCCTAATCACTCAGCCCTTGCTTGTGTTCATTCCTCTTGCATTCATGGGAGATGAGCTGGATGAAGGGGGAGATGCTCTCCTTTTCTCAGCCAAGGGATGGCCCCCAGGAGGTGTTGATTCAACAGATTGATTCAACACATTTCTAAAAATACATCTGGCTGGAAAAACATTGCTACTGAGAGTCAGGCCAGATGCACTATTCCTGGACTGCCCAAGCCTTCAGACCCTTTCCTCTTCCTCACCTTCCCGATGGCACCTGCCCCCATCATAAAACAGCATCTCAGTGGAGACACAAGCGGTTCCAAACACCAGAGATTCCTCCATGGACAATCCATGGGTTTGGGTTGCTCCCAGCTGTGAGGGATGCTGCCTGCCCTCCTGCCCAGCCTGTGTGAGCTGGTGCCATGAGAGCTGGTAGCAGCCCGCAAATCCCTCCGTCTTGAATTACCTGGTGAGCACTCTCCCTCCTTTTGATCGAAGACCCCTTAACTTTGCCTTCAGCCAGGGCTGTCCCAGCCCTGGATGTGCTGAATGGCCCCCTTTTTAAATGGGATTTAAGAGGGCATTAGAGACTAATTAGGTCTAATGAACAGCAGTGTCTGTTTTAGACCTGGTGCCTCCAGTTGACATCAAAGGGTGAAGGGGATGGGGTGAAGCCGGAGGAAGTGTTATCAGCAGCAGGAAAGATTTACTCTGCAAAATCACCCCCCAGTGGGGGGGTTTGTGTTCCTAATCCCTCTGTGCTTGTTGGGCAGGGAGGCGGCATGGTCCTCTCCCACTGGAGAGAGGTGGGATGGAGAAATCCTGATGGGAGCCCATCATCACCATAGCTGCCTTCTCTGCCATCCCTCACCATGAACAGCTGCTGATGGATTTGGGTGATCTGGGGCCACCCCAAGATGGAACCCACACCAGGATAGGGTTCCCAAGGGAGGAGGTGAGGAATAGGGCAGGAAGAAGAGAAAGGAGGTGGAAGGGGACAGGGGAACACATTCAGAGCTGGGAGAAGAAGGGAGGCAGCTCTTTGCCTCGTGGGAGCTTCCTCAAGTGCAGGCAGGGGTGAGTCAGGGCTGCTCATACACAAGCTGCTCATTAGTAACATGAAGTGTCGATGCAGGACCCTGAGCAGGGTTTATGTGCCCAGGGTGCAGGAATAGCAGCTGAGTCACACACCCTACCCAAAACATTTAAGCCTCTCACCATTTTCTGCATGTCAGAGGGACCTTTGTTGTAAGGGCCTGCATTGTCTAAATGTCACGGCGCGGTCTGAGGGCACAGGCACTGTGCAAAGCCAGCGGTACCTGCCTCCCATCCAAAGCACCACCAGTTATCTCCTGCCATGACTCGGGTGGTTTTGCCACTGCTGGGAAGTCAGGGGTCAGGCTCAGCACCATGGGAGCCGTTTCCTGCCCTCTGCCGAAGCCGGCTGTCCGGGATGGGAGAGATGGAGTTTGCCAGCAGCGATTCCCCCTTTGGTTCAGTTTACACAGCAGTATCGAACAGCGGTTTGGTCGGGGGGGGATGTTACAGATATCAAATCCTTTCACTGGAGAGTCAGATCTCAGCAGACAGCATTTTGGAGAGCTCAGGGAAAACAACAACTATTTATGGTTGTTGTTTGGGGTTATGGACGCAAATGCCCTTGAATGATACAAACCGTCTTAAGGGGAATTTTTGTGGCTGATTAAGCGTAACCACAAAGCTTCAAGAAAACATGTGTTTATTTTAAGTAAGTAATGTTGATTACTAATGAGAATACTTAGTAGATATGATCAAAGGTAGCTGAAGTGCCGTCATGATATCAAAGACTGGGATGGAACGCTTAATTTAGATGTTGAAAAGCCAATCTAAGGTGAGTGTCTTGAAAGTAAATATCATTAACAGTATCTAGATTAGACCAAGGTATAAAAAGAGTTGGAGGTAACAGCTTTCAAATCTCCCCTATAAACAGGCAGGTGATGCTGTAACTGGGGGAGGCGAGTCAGACACAGAACCCAGGGTAGGGGATGGATTGTGCATCTGGCGCACACAGCCCCTGGCCGGGCTCCCGGCTCTGCCCATCAGCATCTCAAGGGAGCCGGCTCTTGGGAGCCAGTGTGGCTCCTTTCTGCTCCAGCTTACCCAGGGGAAAGGGATGGAAATGAGTCCCCTGCTCCCAGCATCTTCAGCTTGAGCTCTAGTGCAGGGCTCTGGCTGAGGAGGGAGGGCTTGTGATGGGATTCTGAGTGGGAAGGGGGTGTCCTCTCTGCCAGCTGACCCAGGAGGTCAGGCAGACTGATGGCGGGATGGGTCTGACAGTGCAGCTCAGTGCTCAGCATCCGGGTGTCTGCTTCTGAAGCCTGTTTACCTCTACCAACCCTATCTTGCTCTATTAGCCAGAAGGTGCTTGGGAAAGAGCTTCACATGTCCCCAGTGTCACCAGCCCTGCTCCTGGATGTAACATCCCTGCAGTGAAGCACTGATGGGATTTGGGACAGGCAGGACCTTATATCCCCTTCTCTTGCCAGTTGTGTCATGTAGGAGGGAATATGTTATTTATTTACCCTGTACCCATCTCAAGCTCCGGGGTTAGAAAAACACAGTGTTAATTGGCAAAAAATCTGGATGTGGCTGAGCCATGATCCTGTCTTCTGCTAAAACCCAGTGCCAGGTCCATGACCTGGCCACTTCCCTGGTGGCTTCAGGAGATGTCTGTCCCCACAGCTGTCTCCCCCAGACCATTGCAATCAATCCCCTCTCCATCCCTGCTCCCACTGCCCAACGTTAGCAGGGACCCTCTTAGCCCAAATGCCCTGATGATGGCCAGCACCCCTCATGTCACTCCCACGCTCCCCAAGAGCCACTCGGGATACGCTCCGCTCCGCACGTTTCCCTGGACTGAGCCCCTTTGATCGAGCGCTGCGGGGCAGTGAGCGGGTGCCAGACTTTTGCCCTGCCTTGCGTGGGTTGGGAGAGTTTTGCCTTCCCATTTGGGGCCCAGGGAGTGCCCGCATCACTGGGTCTGCTGGGCACCCTGGCTGGCCACACGTGGGCCCAACAGGCTGTTGTTGTATGAATCATCCCCCCTTCCCCAGCTGCACTGGTGGTCCCGCATGGTGCCAGGGATGCCGGAGACAGGGAGAGGTGTTTCTCAGGGATGCGTCTCAGAAGGGTTAAAGGAGGGTGGCTTTGCAGGCAGAAGTGCCTGCTGGTGAAGGCAGATACCATTCAAAGAGCTGGAAGGGCTGGGTGCTGCTCCTGCACAGGCTGATCATTAAAAAAGGTGCTTTCCAGAAAAAGAGACTTGAAGTCTATGAGCTACTTTCAAACACGGACTCAAACCTCAGCCTTGCAAGGGTAAAGGGCACTGAAAGCTTTTCAAAGCCCCGGTGTCCCTGAGTCCTGGCTGGATACCCTGCACAGCCCATGTGTAGCTTGAGAACTGCTGGGCACTGCAGGTCCAACATCTCAGCCAGGGCTGGAGCATCTCATCTCCAGTGAGCAGTGGCAGTGCCGTGTTGAGCTCTTACCAGAAGTCTCTTTGAATCCCAAGTGTCTTGCAGGCTCTTGAGTTGTAACAACAATAACAACAGAAAAATACAAAAGCCAGTGATTTAAGTAGCTTGAGAACAAATCACTTCCCTGTTTGCTTGAGTGTCACCTGCTCAGTATCTGCTCCATGATATGGATGCACTGTTTTCTCTGGAGCAATGAAGATCTGCATTTCTAATGCATTAGAAAAGAAAATAAATAAAATCTAACATGAACAAAGCGATTTCTGGCCCTCTTTGCATATTACAAAGGAACAAGATGGGCACAGACCCAATTCCTTTGTTCTTTTCAGATCTCTGCTACTGTGAGCAATATTTGTCAAGAGATTTGAAGCTGCAGATGAAAAGTGCTACCTACGGACCAAGTATTATTACTGCTTTAAACTCACACCCTTCAAACCAGCTGGCTGTCCCTGTTTAAAGGGAAGTGTGTGGCCAAACAGGTAGGACAGACACCGGCTGCCAGGATGCCCTGGGTCCTTGGCTCATCCTCCCTGCCAAGGCTGTGGACACATCCCACGTGCAGTCCAGCACGGACCCTCACCACTGATAGCACTGGGGTGGCAGCAAGGAATGCAAACCTGGGTTAGGGAGTTGCTCAAAAGCATTTTCAAGACCCAGATTTTGAGATGGAACTGAACAAGCTGCTTCATTGTTGACCCTGCTGGGTTTGAGACCAGAAGGTGAATGCGCGGTGGGATTCAGTGATATGGAGGTTGTTGTACAGCCTTGGGTAGACATGCAGGGAAGCAGAGTCTCTCTCTCACACCATCACTTCTTGGAAAAACTGGTCTGCACTTACTGCACCTCTCCATGACCAAAGTGCAAGTCATGGGGAGGAGGGATTTAATTTTATTTTTCAGGTGATACATCTAGGCTTACAAAATTTTGCTGCACAGAAGGACCTGGGAGATGCCCTGCCCCGTCCTGCCATCACACAAGGCTGCTGCCTGTGAGCAGGGAGCCATCCTGGCATCCCCAGCACCAACAAAGAGAAACCCATCCACGACATTAAGTTCTACTCAACAGCAGCTCAGATTAAGAAAGGTTTTCTTGTGCTGGAAACTCCATGAATAAGAATGTTAGGAATTGGCTTAAACCACCAGTGACATAATTAGAAGGCTTTTGATATGCCAATTTGGCTGATCTCAGTTACTTCCCCCTGGTGCTGGGGAGTGTCAGCAGAGGGATTAGCCTCCAGTCACTTCCTGACACTCTGCTAAATCTTCTCCCTCTTTGTTCTTCATCCAAGACAGGGGAAAAAAGGAAAAACAGGGAAGCAGCTCAGGAGATACTGAAGTGGAGCAGCGTGCACTGCATCCCTGACCTGCCTTCAGTTTACACTACAGGCTCTCCTTAGGGGTGTAATGCAATTACGGCTATAACTGGGTGCTATACATTTTAATCCCATTAGAAACAGCCTTTTAACAGCTCCTGACTGACTATAATATGTAATCTCATTAGAGACACTACCTTTATACCTTGTACAAGAACATCCAAGCAGAAATCAAAGGCTGGGATAAGGCTAACATGGTTTTCTTCTTTTAAAACACTGCCTGCTTTCTTGCTTGTATTTGGGGTGCTGGTGCACAAGGCATGAAGGCACAAAAGGTTTTGTGGGGCCAGGCTGGATGGGGTTTGGGGGCCAGTCTTGATTTTTCTCTTGTACTTCTTCCAGCACCCATCCTGCCCTGCCAGGTACGGGGTACTGCTGTGTGCAGCCCGTGTGCCTGGTCCAGGTCTGCTGGCCCGGCACACACAGGGATGTGGAATCCTCATCACCCTTGAGCCTGGCTCTGTGTGAACTCAGGTCAAAAAACTGACCGAGGCTGGGCCAAAGCTGGAAGGATTTCTCCTGCCAGAGAGTGTTCACTGCGCTGCCTGCCACGATACCACACTACACTGACCAAAGCCCTTGGTGCGGGTACAGCTGTGTCTACACCATGTCTGCTTGTGTTGCTCTGCCAAAGGGGGGGAGGAGAAAGGGAGGGGTGATTTTCATTTTTTTAAAAATCTGTTTTCCTCAAGGATCTATCAATGCTCAACCGTCTCCTTTCATAGTAATCTTTGAAACTTTGGGCCAACTTCAGGCAAATTTTCAGGGGGAAGACAGACTTGAAGATACTCAGTTCCTACATCCTATTTTAAAATAGACTCCTGAGCAGTTTCCAGGTAGATTTGAGCTCATTAGAGACCAGTACACACATGGGATAGGGACAGTGTGGATGTCCCAGCCATGGGCCAATCTTGGTGGGGTTGTGCTCCCTATCTGAGAATCCAAACTCTCAGACGAGCACCTGGCCACAGCTGGATGGGGGTCCACATGGGGGTCCACTCCCATTCAGCTCAGATGATGCTGAAAGAGCAGCTCAGCCCTAAACACTGGGATGGAGAGCGCAAGGCTCGGACAGAGCAGCCAAGGTCAGGGAGGGAGGACAGGAGGACAGGACAGACCTGTCGCGTGGGGACTGCAGGGCGGTCCCCTCTCCATGCTGAAAAACCGAGATACTGCAGCCAAGGGCAGCCAGGACCCAGCCCTGGTCTCCTTCTGAAGGGAGAGCAGCTGGTCCTCAGTTAATCTGAACCATGGTATGAATTGTCATGGACCAGGATGGCAACCAATTACCTGGGCATAAATCTGTTAAAAAGAGGGGAAAAGGGCACTGTTGAGCTGAGCCACAGATCAGTCCAGTGTTGGGGGGCCATTGTGACTGTCCCTCTGATGAGCCTTAAGAGATCTTGATCTTTGGGATCTTTAAAGACTGCAAAGACACTTATTTTTGCAAGAGGGGTGTTAATCCCAGCAGATTCTAAGGGGTGATAAAGCACTTTGTTTCTTGCTCTACAGTAATTGCAACTTCTGACAACTCTGATAAACTAAAATGAGGTTCTCAAAAGCATCCACCCAAGGCTTTGTGGGGCTGCAGTCAGGGTTGTATTTAAATGCCCCTAATGAGTACCTAGAGCAAATGGGAAAGACATGCAAATCAGGTGTCTAATTGAATGGGCCTTTGAAGGAATATCCCAAGCCGCTGGGTAATTGATGGGTTATCTTTCCACCGGCTTGCCTTGATTGCATCTTCTTCCGCATTAGTCCTTCCTAGGAGTCTGGTTTAACAGGAAAAGTGGTGCACCAGGATTAAATGCAGCTCTTCTTCACAGACTGGACGAGGACATTTTCTATCCAACAGTACGACCCTTCTGCAAGGCAGTCATTATAAAAATCTCTCTAGACAGGTGTTTCTTCCAGGCATGGAAGTGCCTTATCATATTGCATCTGAGCGCACTGCACTCAGTGAGCTGCCTCACAACCTGCTCTCCGACGTGAAGGCATGACAGATGAAATAGCTTTCCCATCAAGTTTCTTGGGCCCACTTCTCCAGCAGGTCTAAATTGATGTGACTGCCTTCATTTGGATGTAGCAAAGCTGATTTGTGCCATATGGAAATGTGACCTGTCTGACCCATTGGCTCCGCTGATGTCTCATGGGGATTTATCAGTGTTGCATATATGAATCTTGCTTTGCTTAAGAGCCTTGTGTTATGTTTGCACAAGAGCCGGTTGCCAGCAGCCACCGTTATGGCCGGGCAACTTGCAGCTCAGCAATGGGCAGGAAAAAGCTTCCCCAGCTGGAACTCTGTTTGGACTCAGAACTGAGGCATAAATCCCTAAATTTGGGGGTGTGTCTATAACAGAGTTATCTGGGCCTTGCGAGCTCTCTCCAGCACCCCTAAGCAACGCTGAGGACCAAATTTTGTCAAACACACATGGCACCTCAGGCCATTTGAGAGGTGCTGGGGTGTCTGAGACATCCTCAAGGGCTGGTTTGTGTATCCATGGGAGACTGGAGCAGCAGCTGGGGGCTGGAGAGGGTGGATACTCAAGTATATCTCAACAACTGTCTTTAAGCCAACAGATTTTTAGCCAAAGAATCTGCGTCTCAGCTGAGTTTAAAATTACTTTCCTCTAGTCCCTGTTGACGACAAGAGGGGCAGATTTTAGCCATAGCTTCAATTTCCCCCGTTGGGGGGAAATTAATTTCAGAGCGGAGTCTCAAGGATGCTGAGCCATTGCTCAGTTTATCTTCAATCCTTACAGGTTCAGAAATGCCCAGTTCAAGCCCCCACACCCCAACACCACCCCCAGGCTCCCCATAGGAAACCAGCACAGGATCCTGGCTGTGTCCTGTTGTGTTTGAAGGGCACAAACACATTTGCCAGCATGCCAGCTCAGCCTGGGTTTGCTTTGCATCTCTCCTTCTGCCACTCTGACCCAGACCCACAGCTCTTTCCTGCCTTCAACTGCCTTTGTAATTTCTCATAGCAAAGCATCCTGTTCCTGGCTATATTCTTGCCTGCTATTTACTATTTCTTTCTTTAATCCATGCCTAAATACCATGCTTTTCTCTTCATCTTTAATTTTCCACCCCAAACCAAGGTATTAATACCAATAACCTTGCAGATATCCTGGATCCAGACTGCACATTAGCAGCTCTGCCTTTCTGCCTTCCCCCTCCCAGCACTTTCATACCCTCATGGGTAGCCCTGGGATGGGACTGGTTTGCAAAGCCCCAACAGGGGCAGCAGGCAGAGCACGGCCCTGCTCTTGCTGGCACTGGGTGCAGTGAGTGTCTTGCCCACTGTTGGGTTTGTCCCAGTGCCAGTGTGAGTTGGTGTTGCCAGAGATCCACATCCAGAGGGAGCAACACAGGGGCTTGGCTGGAGTGGGTGTCCATGCAGGATCTTGATTCTGGTTCCTGTCCAGTGGTGCTGGACCACTTTTGTCCTGGTCAGTTCACTTACCAGCGTTTGCCACCTGGCTCCCTGGCAGCCTTTGCGCTGCTGGCCCCTTTCCCGAGAAGCTTCCCACGCAGATTCGAGTCCTCCACCAAAGCCTTGGCCCAGACTGTCCACACACAAGCCCTGAGAGCCAGGGCTAATGCACGGTGTGAACCTGGCCCCGTGCCTGCCTGGGCATATGGGATACAGCCTGGGTTTCGCTTCAAAGCAGGCTTTGACCTGTCTGCTGTGCTGCAAGGATGGAGTTAAAACCTGGAGAGAAAAACTCTGATTTGGGTAGCTGGCCAACGGCTACCACAGTTCACTGGGATGGTATTTCTGACCTCTGCTTCTATTCCTCCGCTTTCCAGAGATCAGAAATTGCTTGCTGTTTGCTGCTGAGAGACAGGTCTCAGCACGGACAGATACACGTGGTGGACACCAAACCACAGAGGTCTCTCCCAGCATCTCTGCTCTTACGAGAGGGTATCTCCAGCCTGGCAGAAGCAGGTACTCCAGATCAGAACCAAGGTGACCTGGTTACAGATGCCTTGAGATAGGCTTCATTTCATTTTCTTTTTGATCTTTTTGTACCCCACGGGATAAACATGGGCACCTGGGGGGAAAGGAGGGGAAATACCATCCTTTGGCTATTAATCCTGGCTTCGGTTGGAATCCTGGCTGGTACAGATGAAGTAGAAATGACAGTATTACACGAGGTGCAAATTCCTTGGAAGAGTCCTTCCTTGTTCCAGAATTGCCAAGGAATAAATGCTGCTCAGACATTACAGCAGCAATGGTAGGCCTGAGGATGGATTGTCACCACTCTGTTCCAACTGGACTCGATGATGAAACTAAAAATCCTACGCCATGAGTTGGGGACTCACCAGCATCCAACCCCAAGCCAGTCAGCCATCTCCTGCCACCCCCTGGGGTAGCCAGCTCCTGGCTGTACTGCTGTGGTGTTCCACACTTCCATGTCCCAGTGCTGGCCGGCACTGTTGTGTGACCATCTCTTCCCAAGCAGATGTTGCTGAGACGCTGGCAACGTCCTTGGAGCTCCATGTTCCTGTGACTGCACCCTGCTACGTGCCCTCTCCTGCATCATCTGTGCCTCTCCACAGGGAAAACTACACATGAGGGCAAACATCAGCTTCTACACTGGTTTGCATTATGTTCTCATACATTGTGAATGTGTGACAACAGTTATTAGTGCTGCTTACTACTGGAAAACTTAATTTTTGGACCTGCTTTTCTCTCTGACTACAGGGTGGTTTGGACTAATTTCAGATGGCCAATGCAAGGTCAGATGAATGCCACTTTTCAGTGTGTCAGCTTATCTTCTGTGCTCTTCAATGCCACCCCATTTCTGGTTGTTGGAATGAGACATTTTTTGGACTGTTATTCATGTATTTTTCCAGACTGGTTATGACTTTACTTCTTCCTCTATTTCTTGAGATCAGCTGATTTATCAACATGCTGTTGCTCTTTGTGCTGAAGTCACTAGTGAAGATGATTTCCAGCACTGATTCCTGGGGAGCCCCATCAGTGATCTCCCTTCCCTTCAGCTGATCTTTCCTGCGCAGGTCACTGCTTCCTTGCTCCCAGCAGTACCCACCATCTCCAGAGGAACTTGCCATGTCCTGTGTGCCACTCCAAAGTCTTACAGCAATTTTCATGTCTCAAAACCTTTACACTGTAAAAATGTACCGTCCCTCTTGGTGTTTGGGAGATGTTCTGGCGCTTGCCATGCTTTTGATCCGAGGTCAGAGGGTTTAGCTGGGCAGACCACCTCCCTCCCTTGCCAAATACAGGGAGCCTGGGCGGTTCTTCAGTTGGAGGTGGTCTTCACTTGTGCCTTCTGCAACCTGACAGCTTTTGCAGGATGAGACAGTGTGGCTCCCTGGACTTGAGCATCTCAACCCACTTCCTCAGCTATGACCACTTCATCCTCCAGACTTCCTTTTGCCCGTGCTTGTGGGGACTTGGAACAGAGATTCACTGGATTCCTCAGAATGACTTGAACTAATTTCCCTTTACCTGTCCCTCACTTCAGCCCTTGCTTCCCCTTTTATTTTTTATTTAAATGTGTAAAAAGACCCCAAATTTGTTACTGGTTTTTATCTTTTCAGTGCCTCTCATCTTTTTCGGACAGATTTTTCTTTTTGTTTCTTTGTAACTTTCTTTGTCAAACTTACTCCTTTTTTTTCCTCCTGTTCCTTCCTGTCTCCACTTAGTATCCCATTTCTCCTGAGGTACCTGACACCTGCCCATGGGTTCCTGGGGAGGCACAGCATCGAGCCTGCTTTTGTTTGAAGGTGAAATGAAGCACCGTTTCACCAATAAAAAGTTCTGACTGTCAAGCAGTGTGTTATTCAGGGCTGATGAATAACTTAGAGGAGATCAAAAGATATTAAGCTAAAAGAATTATTATACCGGAGCCTACGGGACCACACAGATCTCTCGTTCCAGCTAAAAAAGTCCCAAATTAACCCCCCACACCTCTCCCCCTTTAAAAAA
>VXAZ01007004.1:942608-953165 GCA_013399875.1 Gymnorhina tibicen
AAAAAAAAAAAAAAAAAAAGCGTGTGTGGTCTTGAACAGCCGAAGAAGCAAGCCATTATTTGTAAGTCTGCTATATAAAGCATAATTATTATCCTTTTTATCATCCAAGTTATGGGGCAGGCTTTTCCATCTTTACTCACGCCAAGTAGCACCTCGTGTCAGAAATAGCCTCGCTGGTTTGAAGGGGATGAGTCATCCCGCAATCAGGTAGGAGGAGAACAAAGATAGACACGACTTCCCGGACTGGATCTCTCTCTCTCTCTCTCTCTCTCTTTCTCTCCCCCCAATGCATGGTCTCCCTCCTCCACGGCACCTATCAAAGAGCAAGCGCCGCGAGCGCTGGTGCGGGCGCGCCTTCCCGAGGGCCTGCAGGCTGGAGACGGCCCACCGGAGCAATGCATCTGGTCCGCAGCTCCCTCCTTCCCGCTCGCCTTCCCGACAGCTCCTCAGATGTGGGCAGGAGCGGGCTGTGGGCCGTATGTACTGTTCTGGCAGCCGGCGGCCCCACTCCCACTCGCCTCCTTTCCCATAGCCCCAAAACCCTTCATGTGACCAGCACGTACTGGTAGGATTCCAGTTGGGGTGCTTGGCAAAGAGGCTCCTCTCCAGTCACTGGGGGGCTCTGATGCCATCCCACCGTGGCTGAGAGCAATGTGAAAATAAACAGCAATGCTGTGACTCGAAAAAGGTAATACACAAAGAAAAAAACTCCAGTAGCCATGGGGTTCTCCAAACCAACAGCCTGCTTTTTTCAAGAGCCCAGTTTTGCTCCAGCTGAGACTTTGCCCACTCCCTCTGGAACCAGAATTTAGATTTTCACCGCTTTTTTGCCCTTTTTTTAATTAACAAAGGAATTCCAAGAGGGAAAAGGGCTGGTTGTTTCCTCTTGCTTGCCCTCGCTGTTACAGTTTGAAACCCACATCTGGCATTCAGAGTGTTGAGAACAACTCAGAGCCAACGTATTGGGGCTGATGAACCACCTCGGGTTTCGGGGGAATTAGCTGTTTGCCCAGATGCTCTGGGGGAGCTCTTTACTATCCCGAATAACACTACTAAAAAAGGAAAACCCTTTAGTACACGTCTGTTCTTGCAGAGGCTCCTCTGCTCCTGTGAGGGTCAGACCTTCACAGAAGGCTTCTGAGTTGTTACAGGTATCACCTCGGATGGCTCTGACAATGAGCAATTTTAGGGCAATTTTATTCCCAGCTGCCCCAAATCATCTCCCCACCCCTCACACTCACTACCATTGTTGATTAGAAGTCTCTTTAATTGAATCAACCGGTCTGTTCACTGCGGCGAGCGCAGCACTTTGAAGATGCATTAGAGCACACGTAGGGAAGCACTGAGTAATGCAGGGAGATAAGCAGCTGTGTTTGAAGCTGGGGATCCAAGAAGCCATGGAGGCACACAAAAGGCACATGAAAAACGTGGCGTCACCCCAGCTCCCCACAGGAGTCCTGAGGGCCCAGATCTTTGCCCTTGGCTAGGTTGGTTGCTTCATGCTCAGCATCCAGCCCTGATGTTACATGCAGTGGCTTTTGTCGCTCTCTCCAGCCCTCCTCTCTTTTGATGCTTCTCTGCTCCATGTCAGACACCAAAGGTGGTGGCCACCATTTGGTCTCATGGCCAGTTTTGGTGGAGGGATGGGTGAGAGCAAGCAGATCTGCTTGTCTCTCTTACACAGTCCCTGTCTCTCCTTGTTTGTTTGGGTTCATCTCTTAGTGGCAAGAACTTTCTAATGTAAAGCCAACAGCAGAGCGAGGCCACTCCATGGGGAGGAGAAACGCTGAACACCAAACCCTTGGATCTGCAGATGGGAGCTCAGACACTTGTCAGAGACACTTGGACTCTACAGGGATGTACATCAGTGCAGGAAATCAGACAGTCTACCCGAAAGTCACACCTTAATCCCATGACTGGAGTGTGGAGACAATAGGAAGAGCTCTATAGACCCCCCCAGAACGAGGGTTACCACCATGTGATCTTCAGGAATGATGTGATCCTTGGGGTCATTTCATGGTCTCTGGTGGACACGGGCAGCTGCTGCCACTGGAAACAAGGCTGGCAAGGAAGACAGACCTAAATTTTTAGCAAGTCTTGTTGCTGAAACCTTACTTTAGGGCAAGAGGAAGAGCAGAACTTGGGAGTTATGGATCTAAGGAGTGGAAAGGTTTTCAGCTTCTTTCCATAAGCCCCGTTTACCAGCTGCAAAGCACAGCACCAGACCACCCCAAAATACAAATGGGTATCTTCATCTAGAGACTTTCAGCATTGTTTTGTCGTGCAGCATGTCCCAGAGCTCCCATAGGACTGTTGGGCAGTTGTCCCAAAACAGGCAGCCAGAACATCTCGGAGAAGCTTTCTCAATGGAATAAACATCCCCAAACTCATGAAAGGCAAATCGCCTCCTCTAATACCCACGTGCTTTTTCCATGTGAGCAGGTGCAGATGTTTTCTGGCTTGTGCCTGCCACTGGGCGTAGGTTCTGCTGGGCTGTTATCTCTCTCATCAGATGATACAAGTTCGCAGGCTCATCTCCTTCCAAGAATGCAACTGACTTAAAAAGAGTTCAAAAGAAGATTAGGTTTCAAGGTAACTGGAAGCTATTTAGTCAAAGCCAAACTGCATAAAGCGAGGGGAATCCTCCTTCTACCTCCATGGCTGTGCAAGACAAGTGGGAACATGAGAAAGGAGCTGAGAAAGTGTGTGTCTTCTTCACAGACACAAACAGGACTGCAAATTGGAGACAACCGCTACAAATTTAGCTAAAGATGCTTCAGAAATTGCATCTTGCCAATGTTTTGCTTATCAAGCTACAGTGTTTGCTGGCAATTACCTCAGCAAAGCTAGCACAAACAAAAACGCACAGGATCTCATCACTACTGCTCCCTTGTCAGCGGGGAGGTTGGCACTGTGGGACACAGAGGCTTCAGCAGTGGGAGCACTTGGGTGCTCAGCTGCTGAAAATCCCCCAGCCCACAGCTGCAGGGTCCATGGTGCTGATGGCAGGTGAGAGGGGGGGGCTGGACATTCCCTCCACTGGCAGCTCTCTCTGCCTGTCCCTGTGCCTTTCCTCCATCCAGAGGCAGCAGGAGCAGCCACCTCCACTCTCCCAGCTGTACTGCCATCATCCTGCCCTGTCCCCTCTCTTCCCACAGCAGGAACACACAGTCTCAGCCCACCTCATCCTCTGGACAGCTTTAGTTGCCCAGCTGAGGTGCTGTGAACTAGCCTCATAAGAGAAATAATTTGGGGCAAGAGTGAGAACATTAGGAAATAAACACCCAAAGTTGGGGATGGCCACTGCTGGAGCCTGGTTTGGAGGACAGGTGCTGCATGGACAGGCTGCAGGGACATCTGTATTGTGACTCCTGGCTTGGCAGGGCAACCTATAATGTGGCACCAGGCTCCTGTGCCTGGAGACACAACGGTGCCTAATTCCTGGTGAAAGCCCATCCATGGATCTGGGCATCAATTCTCTCACACGTCTCTCATGCAATGTTTGTTTTACAACAGGATCCTGTTGGACTGGTTGGGACAGAGGTGTCATTACATCCAGAGACAGTATGACCCGAGCCCTGTCTGGAGGAGTTTTGGATATGGCTTCATTACAGAGCAGCATGTGACGTGCAGCTAGCTGGTCCTGCGATCACAGGGAAACTCCTCAGATCATGGGATCATTCAGGTGGAAGGAGACTTCTGGAGATTGTCTAGTCCAAGCTCAGCTCTCCAAGGCTTGACAGCAAACCCTGGTGCAGCCTGACCCAAAGCTTTGCCATTTGGAGACATGCAAAGGATGGCTTTGCCCAGCAAAACAGGAGAGTCTTGGTCCTTAAGGAGCTTTCCAGGCCTGGCCACCATGAGGGAACCTGCAGCTGGCTCCATCACGACAGAGGCCCCACCACCAAGGGCCGAGGACACACAGCACAGGTTTGGGCAAGTCAGGCCCTTCTAGATCATGACTGCCAGAGTGGTGTCCACACCCTGGCTTATTTTAAAGCTCTCTCACCACCATCACCCATCCTCTCCAAGCCCTGCCCCAACCACAGAGCACCTGGCAGAGGAAAGTTTAATCCCACAGGGATGGACAGGAGGAGGAAGTGCACTTGGTGGCTGAAAGCCAGGAGGTGATGCAAGGTCATGTCCAGCCCGTGCCGCCCAACCCACCAGGTGCTGCTGGATCCCACAGAACTGCTCCACACCTTTCTCTGAGCACAGGGCTCTGATGGCTGCTGGACATCCATAGGAAGGTCTCAGCCTCTCTGCTTTTGTGGCCAGGCATGCTTTGCTTCCCTCCTCCAGTGGCTGATGCGAGGGTGCTGGCTGGCCAAGGCCAAAGCTCTGGTAGGTCTGAAAACCCTGAGAAATGTCACAGAGCTGTCCCATAGCTGAAAGGGTCACCCATACGAGACCTTCACTGACAGCAGCTGTCAGTGCTCCTGTCCTTGCTTTTTTTCTGAGCACTGCAGGGTGCTCAGCACACCAGGTGGGCACCCATTTGCTCTCCCCACGGACAGATGCTGCTCTGCCCTGCTCCACGTTCCCCATCACTAAGACAAGTCCTTTTCTTTCCCTTCCTTCTTCCTCTGTCCACCCAGTCTGGGGAAAAACTTTACTTCCTCCCCATTGCAGTTCACTAAGGGCTGCTTTTAGGGTCCTACATGCAGGACCCCCTGAGAGTCTGGGTAAAACCCGTAGCCATAAGAGGAAGCTGCAGCCTGGTACCTGCAGCAGTAACTCTCATACTCACTAAACCTGTCATCCCAGTCTGGATTTTCTTTAAACAATCAGACAGGAATAAATGATTCACTTGTTGCTCACCTGAAGTTTGCTATTTCCTCCTGGAAAGCATTTCTTTGGGAGGGATGGACCTGAATTGCCCCCGTTTCCCAGTGCTCCTCAGCACTGACCATGCTGGGAGAGAAGCCAGATGTGCCTGGGCTTGGGATGGCAGGAGCAAATCCATCCTCACCTTTGTGTGCCTCCTCTGAAAATGTGCTGATTAAAATGAAGTCCTGCTATTTCACTGTTTCCAGCCCCCTTGTCCCATTTTTGCTCAGTTTATTCCGGAGGACCCCTTCCACCACCACCCAATAAACAAAAAGAGGGGGATTTTTCTGCTGTTTCACTTGGGCACGGCACCTCTGGAGCTGCCTGTCTTTCCCAGAAGAGTGGAGCATGAGGAAAAGGATTGCACCCGCTACTTGTGTCTGTTTATTTACAGTGTAAACAGCTTCTGTGCTGGAGCTTTGAAGAGGCGCCACACATTTGTATGTCGAGATCCCTCCACGCTCTGTGCGGTTTTCCCACGTGATCTGAGCTCTTCAGAGAGGAAAGTTTGCTCCTTTGCCTCCATCCTGGAGAGGATGAGGAGGGCCAGAGTGACACAGAGCCCCAGTGAGGGAGGTTTGGGCTGAATTATCCTGTTTATGGTAACCTGATGCAGCTGTGCTAACAAGGTGTAATTTGGTAAATCCCCATTAGGCTGTTGATCAGGAGCCCTACAGTGACTCTCAGGAAGTTGTGGCTCCCATCAAACTCAGCTGAACTGCAGCAGCAGGAACAGCAACCTGCCTGGACTGAGTGCTGGTTTTGTATAAAATAGATTAAAATAGACAGATAAATAGATGAAGAGATAAATGGATAGATCATAGATGAAAATAATTAAATAACTTCTGAAATTCTCTCCCAAAATAGCTGTGCAACAGTTATTTAAGTGCTATAGGGCACAGTACCTGCTTGCAGGGAATTATCACCACCACAAAATCAATATTTGCTAAAAATCCCTTTGGTAAACTTGAGAAAGCCTTTTGACAAAGCAAAACCACGGCTTCTTCTCACCACGCTCACAACCTCTTGGGTTTGACAGAAGCAATGATGGATGTCAGAAACCTTATCTTGGCAAAACAGCTCCTAACAATTCCTTAACCCCTGAACATGATTGTTATCCGCTAAGTTGCCTGCCTTACCTATTTACTATAAGCTATGAGTATGACCGTGTGCCCCAGAATAAACTTAGGTTACTTTATTCTGTTGGTTAAGTATTAGATTTGCATCACTTCAAAATTAGGAATGGGATTTGGGTCATCCAGCAATTACCAAAATTTGCTCTAGTGTCTTGAAATGCTTGGTGGCCACACAACCGTGCTCCAAGGAGAGTTGGTGCTCAGATGGTTTGTACCTTGTGAGGTGCTCAGCATGACAGTGGCAGTACTTCATTTTCCCCCTTTAAGTAGTCCAGAGGTCATAGCCCAGGTTCTACAATCCTTCATACAGGGTCAAACATCTCCTCTCCACCCACCTTTTCAAAGTTAAGTTGTTTTTCCTGCTGTGCTAAAGGCTTTAGGATAGACAGCAGCTGTTTACCAGCTCACAAAGAAGAAAAATGGGTATATTCCCAAATCCCAGGTCCATTAGTGTGCTTGCATGGACTTCCTTCTCCACCTCATGCCTCCACTGTCACCTCTGGGACTTGTGCTGTGTCTGGACATCTGCAGCCTCCCAGCACAGCTAAGCCCTGCTAGCAGAGACCCCATCCCAACCAAGCCCATCTGCCCCATGGGGTGCTGGGCATGGAGGCACAGGAGCACCAGTGGGAATAACCAGGTATTTTTCATCAGACAACAAGAGGAAATGGCCTGAAGTTGTGCCAGGGGAGGTTTAGGTTGGGTATCTGGAAAAATTTCTTCAAGGGTTGTCGAACATTGGAACAGGCTGCCCAGGACTGTGGTGGAATCGCCATCCCTGGAGGGATGTAAAAGATGTGTGGATGTGGCACTTGGGGACACAGTTTGGTAGTGGCCTTGGCAGTGCTGGGTTAACAGTTGGGCCAGATGATCTTAAAGGTCTTTTCCAACTTAAATGATTCTACGATTCTATGTTTGGGGCAAAACATCCCTCTCCTGTCACCTTGCCTGCTCCAAGGACTCAAATTTCCCTGTCAATCTCTCAGTTATGCCCTGACTCAGGCCCTTTATGGTGGCTTATGAAACACCCCCAAATGCTTTCCCGAAGCCCCGTGCATTACCTCCACTGGGGTGTAAGGGCTCCTGAGTGTCTCTCCTCTCCTTGGTGGCCATGCCTGGCTTTGGAGGCAATTTTAAGAGACTTGCCTGTAGGTGGCTTGTGCCTTGCAGGTGGCCTTTGCTGATGCATGGGGTGGGCAGGAGGACACAGGGCACCAAGCACCCACTGGTGTCCCTTCAGCTTTATGCTGCTTTGCAACCAGACACGAGGTGTGACTATCACAGGTATGCTCAGGTACCCCAGCGTCACCTGTGCTCCCTTCTAAGGAAAAAGACCCAATAACTTCCATGCTCCCAAGAGAATCCCTGTGGGAGAAGGAGAACAAAGCAGAGGTGTGTTTGCGCACCAGCCTCGCAGATCCCCGACCCTTGATGCCAAGCCCTGGGTTGAACCCCTCTGCCCCAGCAAAGCCGCCCCCTCCTGACCTTGAGCTCTGCCATGGGGCGCACGGGGCTCCACACAGCTGCAAAGCCCCCTCTGCCCCCATGGGCTCTGCCGTGCCCGTGGGATGGTGCAGGGGATGCAGCGCTTTGGGGATCAAGGGTGACGGCTGCTGTGTGTGGGTGAGGCTGCCTCAGCCTGGAGACCCAGCAGTTGATTTGTTTGTTTCCTTTCCATATAGGATATTGTTACCAAAAAAAGAAATTGAGGTGGGGGGGAGAGAGAAAAGAAAGGCTGAGGCCAAATGATGAAAAGGCCTCTCTCCTGCAGCTATGAAATCTCACCCGGAAGGCGGCGAGGGGAAGTGTTTTCCAGCGGGGTACAAAGTCAGCAGCAGAGCTTTGAACTCGGGGGAACTCCACGGCGGCGCAGAGCTCTGCCAGGGAGCCCCAGCTGTGCATACCTCAGCTGCAGCTGAGGGAGCTGGGGCTGCATCCCACACCCCTGCTCTGCTCTGGGACGGGCTCAGCACCAAGCTCAGACCAGCCCATGCAAAACGGGCTTTGCTGGACAGGCACAAGTGGGATGTGTTCCCCAGACCGAAAACTGACCCACCCTGAAGTTCTGTCTTGTTTTGTGGTGGGTTACCCTCATCCTGTCCCTTGAATGTGGTACATGGCCATTTTCCCCCATCCCAGACAGGCTCTGCTGTCCCCTCACCTGTCCCCTGGCAGTTCATGGCCCACCTCCATCACCACTGCTGGGCTCTGAATATACCCACTACCCTTCACCACAGGTGCTCTGAATACTCAACAGGGAAAGGTTTTACTGAAATATGGTAACCAAAAAGCTGGGTTTGGAAGGGATCCCAAGTTACTTGGGAGAACTTGGGCAATTATCCCACCATACCTTTTTTTAAATTTTAATTTCACTCTAATGATTTCAGAGGTACCTTTTCCCCATCTCATTTACAAGTGAAAACACTCAGTTAACTAAACTGAGGAAGGAGTTTAAAAATTAATTTGGGTGCCTCAAAATGAAAGTAAACCTTGGGACAAGCAGTGGGCTCTGTGTGCAACTGGAAGCCAGGTGGAGGTGCTGCTGCTGGGCTTTGCTTTTGGCTGACGTGTCCCTCACCCTGTCACCAGTCCTGGTGGGGTGGGGTCTCTGGGGAAAGCACATCAGTATGTGGCCCCATTTTTTTTGTGGATCACAACTGGGCCAGGCAGGAGGAAAACAACACTGTGAAGCTCTAGGGGAGGGGGAAGCAGAACAGCATCAGGCTTGGAGCCTCTTCTCCAAATCATCCCTAATATCCCCAGCAGCAGCCTTTGCCTGCCAGCTGCAACACTTCTCCCTTATCTGCAGCTAATCCCTTAAACAGCCATTTGAAGGAGATTTTTGCAGTATTTGCCCATGAAACAACTCCCAAATTTGCTGTTTTCTCAAGGACTTACAGCCAGTGGATCATGCTGCTGTTCCCAGGGATCCGGTGACAGGCACCTCCACCCCTGGGAAAACACTGCCCAGCCCACAGCGGATGGGACGCCACAAAATAAATCTCCATGTTGTAGGTATTTCTTGGGGCTGTAATCCCTGAATAAACATCCTGCCACTTGAACCTGTTGTGAGGAGCATGATGGTCACCATCCACAGGAAAGATGCCGTGACAAGCTGCCACCAGTCCAGGGATGGGGCAGGAGGATTGAGGTGATGAGCATAAGTTTTTGGCTGGGTTTGGGATGATGGTTTGGCTGGGGTTTGGCCTGTCCTGGTGCCAAGGAGCAGTGGGACCGGGTTAGCTCTAGAGTCCCCAGCATCAGAAGGATACGGACCTGTTGAAGAAAGTCCATGAAAGTGCCCAGAGGGCTGGAGCACCTCTGCTGTGGAGACAGGATGAGAGAGCTGGGATTGTTCAGCCTGGAGAAGCTTCAGGGAGACCTTCTACACCTTCCAGTGTCTAAAAGGGCTACAAGAGAGCTGGGGAGGGCTATTTTACAAGGGTATGCAGTGAATAGGGCAAGGAGAAATGGCTTCAAACTGACAGAGGGCAGGTTTAGATTGAATATTAGGAAAAAATTCTTTATCCTGAGAATGGTGAGGCACTGGCACAGGCTGCCCAGAGAATCTGTGGCTGCCCCATCCCTGGAAGTGTTCAAGGCCAGGTAGGGCAGGGCTTTGACTGTCCTGGTCTAATGGAAGGTGTCCCTGCCCTTGGCAGGTGGATTGGAACTGGATGATCTTTAATGTCCCTTCCAACTCAAACTTTCTGTGATTTTATGATTTCTGGGGTACCCACACTTAAACCCACCCCACAGTCAGTTTTGTTCTTTGAGCTGAGGAATGAAGCCTGGAGAGCCTGTGAAGGATGGGCAAAGGAACCTTCCCGTTGAGCCTGGATTGCTCATCCCAAGGCTAGCTGGCACAAACCAACCCATGCACAACCAGTGTAACCCATCTGCCCTACAGCATCCATGCAGGGACACCCTCAGACCGCTCTTGAGCCACCTGGAGATGGAGGGGATTTCCCGGGAGCGCACACCCCGCCACAGTGGGAGAGCTGCCTGGACAAGGACTTCAAGCTTCTCTCTCGCACTGATAGTGAAACAATGCCATCATTTGAGCAGGGTGGTGCTTAATTAGCTTGTACTTGAAGGAAAAGGGGGCGGTGGTGGAGGGAAGGAGGTGGGGGGAGAGCTCAGCAAAAGACCACGAGAAAATCCCCTTTTCCCGGTGCGGAGAGGGACGTTGTCTGGGTGCTGCGGACTGAAACACCTGCTGCCCGGAGGGAAAGTGAGTTCCCAGGAAATGCAAGAAAGGCACTTTCCAATGTGGAATATGTTGAAAAGCAGAGAGGAGGAGAAGGGGAGGGGGGTGGAATGGCTGCGGAGATGCATGAATATTAAAATGATTATAGCGCTTAATAAAGTGCCGCACAGGGGAGGAACAATAACAGGTATTGTTGGCAAGCCTGACGCTCAGCTTCCCCTTGATTTGATGGGGCGATAACCATCGCAGTATCTCTTTCATGATCCCTGGCTCCGTATCTCTCTCGCAGCGCGGCAGAGCCACACACATTCCAGGGGAGACTTTGATGTCTCTCTCGAGGCGCAGCCCTGCCAGCCCTGGGCAGGCTGCGCCGCGCCGCGG
>VXAZ01007004.1:953190-984247 GCA_013399875.1 Gymnorhina tibicen
CGGCTCCCCCGGCGAAGGGCCGTGGGTGGGGGACATGGGGAGGGGGCTGCGGAGGGCAGGGGGGGCGTGGGGGGAAGCAGCTGGCAGCTCTGAGCCAGCTTCTGCCCCCGCCCCCCAGGGTAGCCCAAAATACCCGGGCACTTCTGTAGGGTTATCCACTAGAGCTGAAATCCCAAGAAAATAGGATGCCGGACACTGCAGTTCTGTGACTGTCCAGTGAAAGACACCCAAGAGGGTCAGCCAGGAGGGAAAGGGGCATTTTTCAATCCTCCATCTCCCCAGACAGGACAGGATTTGGGGTGGACAAAGAGACACAGTTAAATGAGAAAGAAGAACAATTCAGCAAATATTTTAAAAGGCTGGCCTCAGGGGCAGACTGTGGGGGTTTATCCCCTGGGAGAAGGTCTGGAGCCCAGTGACGCGTTCTCGGGGGTGGCAGCACAAGCCCCTCTGCCTATCCCTTGAGGGAGACACAGATGTGTCTGGGGTGACACAGGAGTTCCCTCATGCCAAAGGGATGACCTGGAGGCTGCAGCACGGGAGGACACAGCTGTGTGTTGGCTGGACCCTGTTTTGGGCTCACTTAGTAGCTGGGACCTAAAAGGCACCAAACTTCCCCAGGGAGAGAGGGAGGGCAGATGGGCAGGTTTGGGAAAGGAGAGTGGGATTTTCACCCAGGAGAAGACGATACCTCAAAAAGATGCTTAGCAGGGATGGATGGAGCAATTGCACCCATAAACACAGAATCTCCCGTGCATTTATCCCTGCACTTGTTGGTCTGAGAGCTCTCTGATCTGGGGGCAAGGTTGCCTTGTTTTGGGCAAGGTTCTGAGAATGCTGGAGACGGTGGAGTGCGGTCACTGTCACTCAGCCACAGCCACCCAAATGCTCGTTTGGTGCAAATTGAGAGGATAAAAGTTCTGCTGTAACCCACATGCCACTCCAGAGGGTCTCCTGCAATCTGTGGCTCGTACCCCGCATTAGCCGTGTCTTCTCACCCATTTCTCCTCCCTCTGTCCCTCGCTCTGCCTCTGACCATCTACCAGACAAACTATCAGAGCTCCCAACCAGAACTGCTTGCTTTGCTCTTTTCAAATCAAACTTCTGCCGGTAGCTTAGACCTCACACTTAATTTGCGTTAATTGTTGTTGGGTTATTTTTTGAATTTAATTATTGGTTTCGGAATGCAACAGAAGAAAAAAAAAAAAGAAAGAAATTTTCCAGCCCTTTTCTTTGCGAGTGTGTGTTTTCTTTCTCGTGGGAGGCAGCTGCTGTGGGCTCACCCCTCCATGGGTCTGGGGGGTAAAGGGGGGGGCTGAGAGCCAGGAGGAGGCCTGAGCGAAGCCATCCCGCACCTTCATCCTCCCCGGCACGGCATCCTGGGGCTGCGGCACAGCTGGATTTGGGAGAAGAGGCTGCGATGCCTTTGATGCCGACTCTTCCCCTGCGAGGCTGTGCCGATAGGGGTGTGTGTGAGTGAGTGAGTGTGTGTGTGTGTGTGTGTGTGTGTGTCTTGCGCGTTGGCTCTGCCTTTGAGATTTGCCCCTGGTCATTTCTGCTGGGAGGGAGCTGAGGCTGGCGCTCTGATGTGGGTGGCCCAGAGTTTGTTACCTGAGGACAGCCGGCTTACCTCTGAACTCCTGCCTCCCCAACGGTTGTTTCTCTGCTTGTGCCTGCTTGCAGTTTTGCCGTGTGTCTTGCTGCATTGCCTTGACCCAAGCTAAGGCGGGCTGCTCCCCGGGGAAGGGGGTCCGGCTGGGATGCCAGGGTGGTGGTGGTGGGGGTATCTCCCACCCCAAGGCCTCCAGCCGGCAGGCACACATAAATGTTTAGTCTGAGTAGAGCCAGCACCCATAGGGATTTGGAGTTGAAAAGAAAGGACTTAAAGGCAGAAAATTCTCACTGTGCCATGGAGGGAGAACACATCAGAGGGAGGCAGTCAAAAACCCCTGGGAGAAAGGCAACCTGATGCTTTGCCCAAGGTCCAGCAAAATCATGAGCAGCTCCCCCAGCCCTACTTGCTGTGGGCGCTGATGGGGACCTTCCTTTGAAGCTCCATGAGCACCCTCTGTCATTTCTCTCAGCAAAAATAAAGAAGAGTTATAAGAACGAGAGGGTTTTTTGGGGTGAGGCACAAGCTGTGCTGATGCCGAGCAGCCTCCAAACCCCGGAGAGAAAGGAGGGCAAAATTCCTCCCTGACCCTGCAGGCAACCAGCTTATGCCTTGGAGCAGAAGATTTGATTGCCTTTTACCATTAGCTCTGCTTGCGTTGGTACAAAGAGTTATAAAAATGATCCCCCCCCTCCCCAAGCTCCCAAAGCACAAAGGCAGAGGAGCGGCAGCGCACAGCCCTCCCGACAGCCCGGGCTGCGCCGTGACCTGCGGCGGGGGGAGGATGGGGATGGGGATGGGAATGGGGAGGGGGGTGGAAACACAGTGAAACAGAAAAAGATTGACCCAATATCACCCAAGCTGGAGAGACGTCGTTATTCCATTTAAGCCCGCTGAACAGTGCCACAGCAGGGAATCTGTCTGTCTTGGTTAAAGGTCTCGCTGCCAGCCCAGCCTTGGAAGTGCCAACACTAATCTGCAAATTGTTGCAAACCCTAAAGAGCCGCCGAGCTGGGAACCTTCCTCCAGCCCAGACCCCTATGGACCGGGATGCCCTTCCCCATTAACGTCCTGCTCCCCGCCGCCGCCAGGCAGGCTCGGTCAGGCACCGCTCCCTCCAGACGGGCTGGAGTAAAAATCCCGGGCATTAAAATCCCGGCTCCTGCTGGCAGCCCCGTTGCAGCGGGAATGGGATGTTTGCCACCGACAGAGGTTAGATTCTGCCCGGGGAAACTCTTGCATGCTCTGGACTAAATTTGTGCACGTCTTTCTGATTAGTGTCTTCCGGCAGGTCCCCAAATAGACGATGATTCCTTTGTCCTCTTCTGACCTCACGGATTGCATTCAGAGCCTGTAGCTTTTGCTGAAATGCCTGGTTTTTGGCCTGAAAAATCTCTGGTGCAACCTCTGGTGTTGGCCAGGAAGAGGTGTAGTCACATGTGCTCTTAGACTAACAAACAGCACTGTTCTTCTAAGACCATGGGTAGCAATAATTCAGGGTCAGTGAAAAGGGCATATCTAATAAGAGGACCTGGTCTAGAGGATAAAAAAAAAGAAAAAAAGGAAAAAAAAGCAGCTAAAAACCCCTGGCTAGCGTGATAGAACAGGATGGATGTGAAAGCCTGGCTGTGGAGCTGGAGACAAGACACATCAGGGAAAATAAAGTGATACATGGAGAGGGATTGGGGATTGGGAAAGCCTGGGTTTAGCCATGCAAATCATGGTACCTACAAGATCTCAGACAGGTGGGAGGCTGTGACATGTCAGCTTTCAAGCTGGCTGATTACTGCACATCCTAAGGACACGAAAAAACTTGTTAGGAGGATCCCCACAGAGTCATACATGGTGCTGATTTTTGTTCAAGACAAACAGGTAACCCAAGGGTGAGATCTGAGTCCAAATAAAAGACTGGAGCTGACAGAGATGGTAAACAGTTATTCTTAGTAACCATATTTATTATTAAAAATATCAGTTGGAACAAGAAATGTGAACAGCAAATGTAGAGAAGCATGAATTCCTTTGGCAGGAGTTTTAGAAGCAGCCAGGGTTTTAGTCAGGTTTTTTGAGGTCTGTAATAAGGTGCCAAAAAAAGCACAAACATTCTTCAGAACATTAAAAAAACCCAAAACCTAACAAAACCTCCAGTCAATCACAAAAGGGGAAAAAACAATGTTACCATAAAAAAAAAATTGCACAAAAAAAGAAGAAGGCTCCTAGAACATTATCCTTAAGTCATGTAAAAATCAAAAAACCACTATGCAAAAAATAACCTGTCTGCACAGAAACTTGCTTATGCATATGACTGTAGCGTGTGCCTTTGCTTGTAGTAAACATGCCCTTTGCCTTCTGCTGCTGACATGACACTGGCATGTCACAGCTGATTTATAAATACAATTGGATTTTCAATCTTCAGGTCTAAATTCATTGCAGCAGATCCCAGCAGGCAATGTATCTCTGTTTATCTATAAATACCGGTTACGGTGCTTTCTTGGATAGAGGTGGGTACAGTAGGATGTTTTTTATTTTTACTCGCTTGCAATGAGAGGAAGCAGTGTTTGGTATCAGTCGTCATCGTGAGCTAAGTGGCTGCAGGGCTCTTTCGAGGGCTCTGAACTGCAGAATCAAAAATGCAAGCAATGCTCTGCAGTGAATCCTTCAGGTTTTGCGAGGACTCACCTTGTAGCTCAGCGAGACCGAGGAAGAGGAGGAGTGAGAAAGGCTTAGAAAATACAGCAGGCATTCCCAAGCCATGGGCAAGCTGGATTCAACGGCAGCTGCCATGTCTGTGCACTGAGGCTCCTCAACAGCAGTGGTTCATATGGGGCAGGTTGGGTGAGGGTCTTGGACTCAGTTCCTGGAGGTCACTGCCAGGCTGGACACTGTAGGGACACAGAAGGATTTCAGGTTAATTTGGTGCCTCCAGCCCCCAGCTCAGAATCACAGCGGCCGCAGCCACAGGACACTGCAAGTGGAGCACTGCAGGAACATGCTGAATTGCTCATCCTCAGGTACTCCCTCTGCGAGGAAGGTCTGGCCTTCAGCAAGCTTTCGTGGACCAGAAGCAGAGGCCTAGGCATGCAGGCTGAGGGTGGAGAGGCAAACCTACCTCTGGGCTTTCAACCTCTCTGTTGCAAGCAAGGAACCTAAAAGCCCTGGGACCCCCTGTCTCCTACCCTATAAAGGTACTTCCCTTGGAAGCTACCAGGCCTCCAGCTCCAGGCTTGGGCTTGAGATCCAGATATCCGGGAATGGGCCCTTAGAATCCTGAATAACCTGACGCTGGTTTAGGAAACCTTGGACACCAGGTTCAGGTTCTGGCAGTTCTTCCTCCTCTCAGTGGCATTTTCCTTCCCAGGAGGGAACCAGCTCACCTCACAACCTTCAAGCCCTGAAATTTCCATCCCACATGGAAAGCTGGGAGCTGCTCAGGAAAATGGTCATCCTTGCCAGAGCTCCTACAGCTAAGGGTAATGGAGCACAAGGTTCATGTAGGGAACCAGTGAGATCCTTGCTCTGCAAAGGTGCCCCTAAGAGTTGAGAGAAGACAAATTTTTGCTGTAGGCAATGCTTGACAAGAGCAGAAATGGTGAAAATGGGCAAGGACTTAAAGGTGCTTGAAAAACATAGAACACAAGAAGAAACAAAGCTGGGGAATAGCCCTTCATGGTCCCTGAGCTATTTAAAAGAGGCTTAAAGGGATTTCATCAAAAAATGACAAGAGATTAGAAATAAAATGAAATAGCAGCAGCTATGTGTAGCTCTGTGTGGCTGGATGAATGTGAGTATCAGAGATGATCAATATCCAGGTTGGTTTGATTCTGGTAGAGGAAGAAGAGGAGTGAAAGAGGAAGGAGAGAACGGAAGAATTTGCTTGCCCATAGAGGGGCTGATGCTGCCTCCAGGACACGGGTGGGTGCATGGCCAGGGGGTCCAGTACCAGAGCAGCACCTTGGCTTAGACGGAGCAGCCCAGGCAGTTCCCCTGGCAGTGATAATGAACATGAGCCCTATGGGCTCCAGCCACCAAAACAATGGCATGGAAGGCAGCTCATCTAGACTTTCCTCTTCTGCCTTCGAGGAAGAGGCTTCCCCGACTCCGTGACACAACACCAGCCTACAGGGGGAGGACACCAAACCACTGTTTAGATAAGAAAAGCCTTATCAAGCAGAAAGGAATTTTTAAGAAGAGCTTCCGCTGGTGGCTTTGTGTTAACAAGATTTTCCCATGAGCGGTGACGTTTTATATCTAAATGGTTTCTAATATGATAACATTCCCAGAAAACATATTTGGAAAGAGCCATAGATCCTCAAAGTCTTGCCAGATGGAAAATAACAGCAATAACTGCCTTGGTCTCAGACAAACTTCAAAGCCTTGGTGTCTTCTTGTCTGTCTCACGCAAAATTGGGAATGTGCACGCAGGAGAATGTGAAAGCACAGCATGGATCTGGTCAGTATAACCACAGAGCTCAGCCCCTCCCCAAGGAATTTCATGTATGGCACAGCTTGGCTTGGCAAAGAGATGGTGGGACTGCTCCTCACTCTTGCCCTGTTTTAGTAAGTGATCCTGGGCACATGGCTGGTGTCCCACATCTTGAGATGAGCTTTTTGGATCGCCCAACGGATACAGGTTTCAAAGTCTGGTCCCAAGTGTCTCCTGAGATGGACTCAGCATCGATAGACTTTCCTGGATGATTTCCATGTCACTTTAGGCCTCCTGCTTAGAGAAACTGTGGATGCCCCATCCCTGGAAGCTTTCAAGGAGAGGTTGGATGGGGCCCTGAGCAACCTGATCTAGTGGGTGGCATCCTTGCCTATGGCGGAGGGCTTGGAACTAGATGATATTTTAGGTCCCTTACAAACCCCAAACCATTCTACAACTCTTTAGACAACATCCATAACTACATAACCATAATGAAGTGCCCCACTCAGTGTACTGATGCCATTAGACATTTTCCTGCTGCCACTAGAAAAGCTGACCCTTGTTGCTTCAAGATTTGGTCATCAAATTTACAGCTTTTAGAGGAACACTACTGGAGCTTCGGTGAGGTGATGGGGGAGTTCGGGGTACCCCAAGACCCTCACCTCGTCACCTAGGGACGGTCCTGGTTGTGCTGGGGATTTGCCAGGAGAACCAGGCAGCTTCTGCAGGCTTGCAAGCGAGTGAGATGCTATCCAAGAGTGGAGCAGGCCAGCCCACGGACTGAATGCAAGCAGAGAAAAGCTCAGCAGGCAAACAGCACACAAACAGCGCGCGCAGCAAACAAACAAACAAATCCAGCAAAGACCGCGCAAGCCAGCCAGAAATCACCACCCGGTGCAAAGGGTGCTGGGGCCAGTGGATTGAAGATGTGGGAGGAGCACATCTGCCTTGTCTGTGGGGAATAGTGACTGTGGCTGGACTGAAATGGGATGCAGATGGACACATGGGTCACCACGTGTGGATGCTTCTAGTTGGGTGTTAGTGCAAGACATGGGCGTCCTAAGCAGGGCACCCTCAGCACGAGCCTCCCTCCATGCCTGCTGTACCTGGCCCCACTCTCCAGGAAGGGGGCAAAAAATTTGGCCATTGGGTTGAAGAGTGAAGAGGATGAAACTACCACAGAGCAGCTGATCTCCAAGCCAAAGCCCCATGTGTGACCTGTTGGAGTGAGGCTGAGCTCAACCCCCTTAATAGGATCAGAGGAGGAAGCCGTTATCGTTATCCAGATCCCAGGGTGTCCCCCCAGTGCTACAGGTGGAGCTTCCTGGGTCGGCTGTGCCCTTCGTACCACTTACCCCGGGAGGCTTCTGGGTGATGGGCACGCGGTGATGGGTGGGACGTGCCGCTTGATCACGTCGCTGGAGTGGGATGCCTGAGAGAGGAGGTCTGTGAGATCACAAAAAGCTTTTCAACACTGGGAAGAGGGGAATTTTCAAAAGCACCGCGAGCAGAGGGAACGTGTGCTGTTTGGGTGTAGGACTGGATCTCCAGCACGTTCACCTCTGGCGTTTGTTTTGGGCCCAGCTCTTCTCCCTGGGGCCTTGGGGCAAGCAGGAGTGCCATAACAGAGAGCCATGAAGAGAGTGGAGCCAGCCAGAGGCAAGGATTTTGTTAGCGTTTGGAGGAGAAAACAGGGAATTTCCACATATGGAAAAATGTTCCTTTAAACTGTGATTATGTAAAAATACAAAGCCACAACTGATAATATCTCTCACTCTGGGGAATGATGGAGAGTGTTTGTTTCTTTAATTGCATTTAATACTCATGAAAGTTACCAGCTTGCCACCACTGCAAGTGAAGCTCGTTGTTGGACTGCAGAACGCACAACAGCAGCTTCCTTTCCACGCTCCTTCAGCAGTGCATTTTGCCCTTGTTATTAAAAGACGGCTCCTAATTTAATATCTGTGCATATTTGATTGCTGGTGTTTTGCCTGAAAATTGCCTGTAGAGGTAAGAACTAAAATTAGGTGTGTGATGAGTTTCTAAATGAGGACCTTTAGTAGTCAAAGGTGGGCTGACTCCTGTTAGGCGGGAGCAGAGCCATGAGCCAGGCTCCTACTCCTGCCCCGGGTGAGAATCCTGTGTGCAGATGTTCTTGTTATCCCTCTGAACAGTCCTCATTCTCTTGAATCTCTCCCATTTTTTGGTCTCAAATTTGACAATTTAACCAGGACCTGGGTGGAAAAGTATTTCCACTGGTTTTGGATGTGCTGCCTTGGGATTTTCCTTTGATTCCATTCAGAAGCTCCCTTCCCTTGGTATGCTTTCATCCCATGCTCTCCTGTATTCCTCCTCGCTAAGGTAAACGGCTTGTGCTGATGTGTAAAGGGATGCAGAGGAAATTCACAGTGCGGGCAGGAGCCTGTGAGAGCTGATGTGGGCTGTGCTCCTGTTGCTGCTTTAATTCATCACCACTGGAGCATGTAAAACCAGGACAGTCGCTGGAGCTGCAGAGCATGAATCACCCTTTGAGAGAAACGTGCCCCTGCGTGCTCCGACAAGCCCTCCTTTTCAAAGTGCCATTGTCAAACCTGGCTTGCTAAGAGCGTGGATCCAAAAACCTCTTACTGCAAAGGTAAATTATACACTGATCCCTGCCTGCAGTTTGGTGCTGTGCCAAAGAGGTGCTGAAACCTCCCAGTGAGTCATATAAATCATAACCCCAAACCCCCGAGGGGGCTGGATTAATACCGGATCAATGTGAACGTGCCACGGAGTTATTTGATCGCTACAATGCTGGTATTGACTGTTATACACCTGTTGTATCATTAGGGATTACATCTGTTGTAAACACGCTATTTGATGTTGCAGGCTGTGCTAACCACATGCACTGTAATCATGGCTTGTAGCTGCTGTGGTGGCCTCAACATGCCCAAATTATGCTAATTTTCTTGTTGTGTGGGGTGGCCTGACAAAAGAGGTTTGTTCAGGGTGAGCCTGTGCAGAGGGAGATTGAGTGCAGCGTGCTGGGGGAGATGGGAGAAGGGATGGGATAACAGTCTGCATTGCGATGGAGATGAGTGGGGAGGAAGGTGAGAACAAAAATAATACCAGACTACAGCAGACACCAGCTGAAGGAGGGAGTTTCCCAGTTCTGGCTCAAGTTTATTATCAGGATAAGGTCTGAAGAGATGAAAAAGTCAAGTAAGGATGGGCAAGTGGCTGGGCAGGCATGAGGCAGGGTTTAGCTGCTGGAGGGGCTGCTGGTGATGGGAAGGAGTGAAGTGAGGTTGTTCAGCTGGGGTTTCACACCGCAGTGGGGTGGTGGGGCAGACTTGTGGATGCCACCAGCAGTGGCAGCAGCAGCCTCAGCAGTCCCTCATTCAGTAGTGTGTGCCTGTATTTGAGAGCAATTTTAATGGAGCAATTTTGAGTTCACACCAGTGGCTCCCAAGACAGTATCAAGCCCTTCTTTGCTTGATCTCTGTTTTGGCAACTTAAGCCTGAGGGATGAGTTACTTAATACTGACAACTTCCTTAATCCTCATTTTTCCTGTCTCAGGCACAAGGTTTCTCCCCCTTACTTCTGCTTCCTACACCAGAGAGGAGCCAGGTTTCTCCAGAAACTGTCTCCAGAACATCCCTCATTGGACGTGCCAACGGCAAGATTGGAAATCAGCCTCTCTACGCAGTGGTGCTCTTCCAGCTGAGCACCCAACACAGATGGACGTAATTCACTGCATTTATATTAGCCATGTCATGACTCCAGTGTAATGAACAATCTGTCCATGCTTCCAGATGGTGGAGCAGAGCAGGACACCCTTCCACCTCCTATATCCATGTGAGGACAAAAGCCAAGGGTGTGTGATTATTCTGTTCCCACATGGGAACATGCCCTCCTGGTCCCCTGGTGGCATGGTGCCATTGCAGTAACAGAGCTCAGCCAGAGGACCAGGGGATGAAACCTTTAGGATTAGAAGGGACATCTTAAAAAAATCAAACAAAAACCCCAAAAAGTATCTCTGTGAAGTGTTCTATACTTCAACACTTTCTGTAGGCTGAAGATCCAGCCAATATCTGTGATGTCCTAAATTCAACCATTTCTCTCCCTTTCCATCTTACCTGTCTTTTTTTGTTTCTTCCCTAGCAACACCCCAGGGATAAGCCAACAACAGCTGGAAAACTCATACAAACTTGGGGAAGAAGACAACGCAGAAGCCATTCCCAAATATTTCAAAACTTCTGTGTTGTAGTTTTTGACCAGTCTCAAAACTTTATTTACCTGAAACTGAAGAAGAAAGATGATGCCAAGAGTTTTGAGCTTGAAGGGATAAAAAGTCACTGTAATTTTCAGTCCCTTCCTGGAGGTACCCAGAGAAGGGTTGAGCTGGCTGCCTGACACACGTGGCCACTCCAAAGCCGTGCTGGAAGCAGGGTGTCAGAGAATTTCTGCTTGACCCTGCTCCACACTGACCATGCCCCAGGCTGCTGCCAACAGTCAGAGGTGGCCTCCGGGTCACACTCTGCTCCCTTGTGACCAGAGGTCAGTTCAGTGATGTAACTTATGGGAGGCTAGAAAGAGAGAGAACAGGAGTGATATTTCGGAAGAAGCAGGTGAAGAGAGAAAGGATGCCTGAACAGGCTCTGATGGGGGGAGACATCAGCAGCCTAGGGTTCATGGCAAGCCCTGACTACATTATTTGAAATACAGTATTCAGGGTGGGACAAATGATGGATCACAGAACCATAGAATAGAATATGCTGAGTTGGAAGGGACCCATTAGGATCATTGAGCTCAAATGAAGATGGATGAAAAGAATGAAAGTCCTTTTCTGAACCCAGCCCCTACAGATGATTCAAAAGTGGAGCAAGAAAGGCTCTGATTAGGCGGGATAACACCACTAGCTCTGAAGCAGCTCTCATCCCACCCAGGTAAGCACGATCCAAGGTGGGGATGGCTCTGGCAGCTGCGGTGTGCAGATCTGGGTAGGAGCAGGTGGGACTCTGTCTCACTGGCTTTCCTGCCACCTCCCCATTTGTCTCTTCCTGAAATCTTTTCCAATGTACCAAGAGTGTATGTATGACTCTGGGTCATCTTTTCTGATCTTTACCTGGGGTTTTCCAGTAAAAAAAAAGCCCTACAACTATTGTGAGGCCCTGGAAGGGCTATCAGAGCCTTTTAACCTCTGACAACCATTTCCACTGAACTTTTTTTCCCTAAAACATGAGATAAAGTTTGGCTTTCACCCAACATCAACCCCACAGGTACAGCACCCAGCAGCGAATTTCCCAAGGAAAACCTGACCACCCAATGTGCAAGTTCTGGGGTCCCTTCTGTTGGTCCAGGCAGTACAGAAATACCCTGAGATGTCTTTCCAGGATGCCCCAGACTTCCTTATGCCAGTACTTGACACACAGGCACAAGTCTAGCAAACCTGGCTGCCCTGGATAGTGATGTGACTTCCCAGAGCAGATATACAACTTAACTGCTTCGTGCCAGGAAGGGCACAAATGGGCTTTTGCTTTCTGGGAGTGTTGACTCACACTTTGAGGCAGCAGCATCCTTCTTCCATGCTGATACCTCACCTCAGAGTTCTCCATCCACCACAGTATCCCAGGAGCCTTTCCTCATCCACCCCCTTACTTCCTCCCTTCAGATACCTGGGCTCTCCATGTGATGCAAATATGACCATGGCCCAAAAAGCCAAATTCCCATTTGCCCTGTCCTCCCTCTCCCGTGTCTCACCACCCTCCCCCCACCTGGGGATGAATGAGATGCTCGTTGTGGCTGCAATATATCATTCTTACTATTTGTTATGAGGTTTTAATGAGTGCGGAAGATTAGGATGTTTGCAACAGCGTAACAATAAAATACATATCTCGCTCATTCCTTGCCAAAAAGTACTTACAAATAATAAAAGTGAGGCTAGCTGAATGCATAAATCTCCTTTCACAAGCCCCCACCCACTGTGCAATAATTAGTACAAAGTGCAGTGCTAATAGATCATCTTACTTGTGTGGGAAACTTGACATTATGCTTTGTTTATATTATCCCTTTGGCAAGAATCTGCATGGCAAATCCTGGCAGCTAGAAAACAAGAGGCTCTCAAGGAAGGTTTCCAGACTGTCGTGCAGAAAAGCAAGCCACAGGATTGCGTGCTGGTCAGGATGCTGAAACCAGCTGGGGAGCTGAAGCGTTAGATCCAGCTTTTATGGAGCTGAGCTACCAAGTTTCCAGCTGACTAGGAGCAACATCCTGCGACTGATTTGCAAAGGGCTGTTCCCACCCCAGCCACAACAAATCAGTGTGAACCTTGGCTTCAGGATGGTGCCCTTTGCTTAATTATATATTCAGGGCCCAATTTACCGCCTGGGCCTCCTAATGGGAACAGACGGGGTCGCCCAGACTTGAGACAGGCACCGAATACGGCCCCTGCAGTCTCTGGCTCTGTAAGTAGAGGGTTTTCAGCCAGTGCCCAAATAGCTCCAGCTCCCAAGACCTTTCTCCTCTGCTCAGCCCTTACAGAGACCTTGGCTGATGTGGAAATTACCTCTGCTGGGACATCTGGCTCTGTCCCATGGTCCAGGGTTGCCGCAGTGTGACTTGCCCAGGGCATGATGGTGTCTCAAAATGCCGTCAGCAGGCACAACGGCTATCTTCAGCTCTCTGCTGACTGAAATGAGCTGTGGGTCAGTGTGCTGGGTGGAGAGCCAGTCCTCATCCCCCCATGCCTCTGACTCTTCACCCCACAGGCCTTTTCTCTGTTCTTGGGCTCAAGTCCCTTCCTTTACTTGTTTCTCCATCCCAGGGAGCAATGGAAAAACCAGAGTCCAGTTCTTGGATGTAGAGATGCATTTCTGCCTGGTGAATCACAAACCATTAGCACCACAGGTCCTGGTATATTCACAGGAGGGCATGTCCTAGAGAGTTTCTTGCCAGCTGGGAAAATGGGGAGGGGAAGCTTTCCTTTCTTCCCTTGAGAAATTTGGGAGTCACCTGCAAGCTGGCTATTTCAGCAGTTCAGAGAAGGAGTGCCACCACACAGGATCTTGTCCTAAGGACATATCCCAGCAGTGACAGCTTGTCTTTGCCAAGGCCTTACTGACCTCCACCTAGCACCTTCCTCTGCTGTCAGTCTCCCCAGATTTCTCCCAGGAGAACTTTTCCTGTGTGCCGGGGGCCTGAGCAATAACAAAAAGCCAACAATGCCAAGGTACGTGCTTCCATGTAGGACTGTCCTCTGCTGCTTCATGAAGTGCTGGCACAACGTGCTCCATCAGGTCCCTGTCTGCTGCCATGTGTGGTCCTGGAGTATCTCCCCCTGACTCAAGCTGGTGTTGGCATGTGCAGAGCACGGTCCTCAGCACCTTCCCTCCCCTTTCTGCTGAAGGGTTTTAGAAGGACTATCCTGTGGGATGAGCCAATCTCTGGACAAGCCCCAGCAGCCTTCCCAGCAGCAGGTGTGGCTCAGACTCCACCTTTGAGCAGACATCAGCCTTGCATGTCCAGATTCACTCCTGCTCCAGCAAAGTTTCCATATGTGTTTAATTCCCCTCTTCCCTGTGGGACCCCTCCTCATTGCATCCCACCCGCTGCTCTTGCTCAAGGCTGGCCTTTCAAAAGCACTCAGGTTGTCCCGCTTTGTGGCTGGGGAATGGAGACAAGGTGTCTTATCCAGATGGAGAACTGACTCATCCTCCTGGGAAATACACAGTGGAATTGCCCAGTGCAGGCCCCCCTATGCTCTTCTCCTCCATCTTTGTGATGAAATCACCAGGAAAGAGAGAAAGTTTTTACTCATGGGCCCAGTGGACATATTCACTTGGAAACGTTCACCCTGCTTGTTTGTTTTTAACTTGGGCGGGCACTCCTCCATGGGATCACGGCAGTGTCCTCTGCTGCTGGAAGAAACCTGGTATCAACTCCCTGACTTTGCCTGGTGTTTTTAAAGCTTTAAAAAATAGAGTTGGCAGCTCTGGCCCCACATGGGCATGACAAGGAGCTTGCTTTGTAAGGTGTTGTTCAGCTGGGAAGAGTATTTCAAGCACATCTTCCTCTGTGCCAGACCCAACTGCTAAGAACCACTGCGGAGATATTTCTTCTCTTTGTACCGTCGGGCGCACGGAATCCCAGTAACGTGCGAGTAGTTCTGAACAAAGTGTGCAGTGCTGAAGCAGCGCTGCCGTGCTGATGAGGCTGGTTCAGGCATGGGGAACTGGGCAGAGCCCTGACATTTCAGTGACTGGTGAGGTTATTTGAGGGGAAAGCGCTGGGAGCCCGGCATCCAGCAGCCAGTGCCGGCAGCAGCCTCTCCTGCTACCCGCGTTGACTCCGCTGGCTTGGGACAATGGCAAATGGGCTGAAACTTTGACAGTTTCCTCACAGACTCTTCCCAGAGTTACTAAAATTAACCTTTTTATTCCCCCCCACTGGAGAAATATAAAGCTTTTACTTCCCTTAACCTCTCTTTCCCACCCAGTGGGCAAAGAGTTTGTCAGTTCTACAGTTAAAATAATATATTAAGGATTTCCAATGGTGCAAGTCAAACTTCACATTTCCTAATGATTCTAGATGCCTTTTTTGTCCTCAGACATTTCAAGTTAAACCTCTATGAAACTGACCTTTTGGCTTGTCATCCTCTGTAAGGACCCCAGAGATGAAACACTTCTTTCAGTCTGTCACTACTGTCTGTAGACCGCCCCCCCTTTTCCCTCCTCCTCTATTTTATCAGCAAGAACCCATAATTGAGCCCCTTGACAATAGCAGGACTGTGCATTTCTTTGTCAACAACAATGGGCCGTCCAAGTTCATTACTGGAGATTGTTTAAAAATTGATTCATGGGCCAGTAGTAGTAGCTTATTATACAGCATAAGTGACAGTGTGATCTGGATGGAGGCCGAGTCATTCTTGACCAGTCATGTCCAATTAGAAAGAACATTGCACACATTCCTGTTGGAGCCACATTAATGAATTAGTCCTACCACAAACTGAGAGAAGCTTGCAGGACCCTAATACCTTTTGTTCCTAAGGATAATTCAGTAATTTATAAAGAGAACAGCGCGAAGCACATTAGCAAAAGAATAGTAATCGCGGGACTTAGACAGTCCTTACACTTGTCCTTCCTTTCAGGTTTCTGGGGAGCTCCGTTCCCTCCGAGTTCTGTGTTTCCCTGGAGAGCACAGACCTCTGACAGCCCTCCCAGGGCTGTGGTGGCAGTGCTGGTAGTGACCAGGGCTCCACAGGCCTGCGTGCAACTGAACTTGGGCCAGCATCTGGCATCCAGGCTCTGCTTCCCAGGATAACAGGACAGCCCAGGCACATGGAATGTCATCATCCTGCAAAAGTCACATCCAAGGGCATTTATCCTGGTGCTTCCTCTTTGCTCTGCAAACGGCACCGGTGTAACTCCACTGAGATGTGTCTGCCCCATCCCGTGGGAAATAGGAGAGAGGAGCAATCAAGGCACAATTTTCAAGTTTGGAAGTCTGGAATTGGTGTTTAAGGTCTTAAACCACAAAGCCAGTTTTGAGGTGTGCCGAGATCAATTTAACTTGCACGGAGCAGCTCCCAGGGACTGGGAGGCTTCGGGGTGTTTGGGACCTCAGACGTGCAGGGCTGAGGACAGTCTGAGTGTGCAAAGTCCTTGCGAAGGCTGTGTTAGGGGGAAGATGAGAAAAAGGTGAGTGTGCCCAGCTTACCAGGTGCTGACCAAGTCCATGGAGGGAAGCTTGGAATGCTGTCAGCTGACCTCCGAAGGATCCTGAGGAATTTCTGGTGTAGGTACAAGTGAATGCAATTCATGGATTGAATTGTTTCAGCAGAAAGCACTTGTGCTTTGGCATGGGAACTGCGGGAAAAGGGAACTGGAAATAGTATAAATTCCCAACCAAGCCAAGGTTAGCAATGTTCTCCATTACAAAGCCGACTCCCAAGAGGAATCCCCCTCCCCAGGAATGTTTACAAGTTAACTGTACAAAGCTCAGTGTAGTGTTACCTACTCAGGGGATATGATCACAAGCAGTTACTGCTGCCACTGTCGTGTAATATATAACAATTTTTGACGTGGAGCAAATTCTGCCTATTGCTCAGGAATTGTCCTTCATTAAGGACCACAGAAACCCATTGTTGGTTGGCCCACATGTCCTTAAGCAGCATTAGTGATAATAAATGTAATAGCAGTACAGCAATGTCAGCTTCCTAATGGCATAATAATATTTGGACTTCTAAAATCTACCAGTGGACATGAAAAATAAGTAACTCACAGACAGCAATACAGAGCTACCATTATTTTAATAAAAAATTACCATCAAGTGTGTGTTGTGGCTGTAAATGTTCATATACTGTCACTCAGCAGCCTGTGACATTTTAATGCTCACAACTTCAAAAGACCTGTGGTTTTTTTGCAGCTAGTGATCATTGATCTCCATGCTTCCTGTCCATGCAAAGTTTTAAAAATAATGCAGTTCACCATATATGTCACATCATACCTGAATAGGTAATGCAATTTTAACTTTGTGTAATCAGAAATGTAGTGAATGTAGACATGTAAATGATTCATTACGTTTCTCAAAAATCATTACAGTATCTCAAAAATCAGAAGAAATAACATTTTGTCTCTAATCTTAACATGGTCACAATTGAAAATGTGTATAGTTAAAAATCCAGGGGTGAGTTTTGGTACTAAAATGTGTTCACACATCTGTTCTGAATGGAAACTCCATCATCGTAAGGATAGATAAGTAAACTTTTGCTTTTGAATGAGAACAGATATTTTTTGGAAAACAGGGAGTCCGCTCTGCATTCACTATTACGCCATTACCAAGTAAAATAAATCTGAAAATTAGAGTGCACAAACACACATATACTCATACTTGAGTACATACCAAGTGCACAAGGCTTGCTGAACTGCATGATTGCATTCTTGCTCACTAGTTTTATAAGACAATGACTTAATGGAAGGCTTTGGCTCCTCCTCAGATTCAGTAACTTTTGGGTTTCTGTCATGATTTAGGAATTTTGTCTTTTATATCCTGGTATGGCAAAATGTGATGCACACGTAACCCTACTGCTGCTATATTTTTTTCTCCTCTAATTAAAATTGTCAGTCCAGGGGCATGAATTCTGCCATCTTCCATTTAAAAATTATAGGGAAAAATGGTGCGGAGATATTAGAAATCCATTTATCTAGCCAATACCTCAATTTTTGGCATCATAACTGGTCTGCACAGGAATTAAAAAACTTTATCTCCACACCTCAAGTGTGTTCCGTAAATTGGGTAGACTTTCTGAAGGTGTCCTGTACTCCAGACGTCCCAGTCTGCTCAGCAAAACCACCTCACTGCCTCCTGACCTTGCTGCTGCTGGAAATGTTTCCTAATGGTTGAAATGGATTCAGACACCATTACTATTTGTGCTGCTCCATGGACACGGAGAACAGACCATTCCCTTCTTTTCCACTGCAGATTTTACATATTTAAAGGCCAATATCCTATTTCCACTCTGTCTCCTCTTCCTTATGCTAAGCAATCCCAGTTTGTCCTATCTTTCCTTGTAGGTTATGATTGATACAGGTATTTTTTTATTACCAACTGCTCATTCCTCTGTGCTTGAACTCAGATTTGTAATTAGAGCTTCCACCAGCAGACAGGAAAGGCACTGGTGAGTCTCATCAGATTCCACCTCTTAGAGCTGAGATTTACTACTCTGTTGTTTGTAAAAGCTGCAAAAAGCAGGGGACCTGAAGTGGAATCAGAGAGGAATAATCAGTTATTGAATAATGTGGTGTCTGCAAGTCCTTAGACAGTGATCATAATGGCTCTTTATCCACATTTAATTGTTATCTGCATTTAGATTCTCCTTTAATTTAATTCTCCTTTAATCCTCCCTGTTAATTTTCATTGACCTCTGCATGCACATTTTGCACTGAATCATACAATATTGTGAGGAACAGGATGGGCAGAGTAACTCAACATATGTCAAGTTACATGTGAAATAGTACCTACAGTGTTTAATAAAATTATAGCCAGAGTCTATTTACTGTCTCAGAGAAGTTCTGAGAAAGGGAACTTTTTGTTTCTCAAGGTGAGCCATTGACTGTCTTTTGTGTGTATTGAATATACATGAGATCCTGTCTTGTACAGAAAAAAACCTCCTCTTCTATGTGTAGGGACTTTCATACTAAATCATCACCATGGCTGACCCCTTGTCCCTTCCTTGTGCCCAGCACTGTACATGTATTTTCATTTTTAGCAATCCAATATATTTTAATAACCAACAGATGAAACAGAAGTACATTTCTGGGCTGGTCGGAAGCTGTGTCTCACAGCAGAAGCATCAGCTGCAGGCAGTCACCGCCCTGTGACAAAATGCTAATGGGTCCTTGGACCATTTCTTAGGGAATACATAATTTTTATCTTCATGTTGTAGAGGACCTCACCTGCTGGGCTGTGAGGGCTGGTGCAGAGGGAGGGAAGGGACACAGTGGTGGCCACAGGGGCTTACCAAACTCAGAGTCCTCCTCTCAGTTGCTCTACAACCAAAGACCGTCCTGACAGAGATCTTCTGGGTAAGCACAGAAGACAATCAATAGAGTAAGAAAGTATCAATAAGTTCATCTTCTAGATGGGGAGCTGGCTTGTAGGCATGTAGGTATCTATTCCAAAGCCACAACTTAACTTAATTTTCTGCTTATTAGCCCAGTGCTCTGACCACAAAATTGCTCTGGGTGTGAAAGTTCCCATAATGGTGAACCATCAGAAAAACAGGGTCAAACCCTCATTTGCCTGATCAAACGAAATGGCTGCAGGTTGGGAAGGCAGCTGTGGGGCTTGGAGAGCTGTTTTTGCAGTAAAAGGTGTCAAACAATCTGGTCACTCACAGTGTCGTGCACGATGTGTTCATCACACATCGCCCATCTTTCCTGTGGCTGTCCCTCTCAGTGCCAGCTCCAGTGACAGCTGTCATTTTGCAGGATCACTCCCATAAAAAGGCTAAGGGATAAAGTGACAGGGTTGATGTTCGGTCTGAATGGAGAAGTCCATACTGATGGCAAGAAAAATATCCTGCACAACTGAAATGTGAAAACAGATGTCAGAAATCCTGTTCTCCACCATGATGGATTAGATGATTCTGTGGTTCACCTAAAAAAATGTCGGATGCTGCAAGCTATTCAAGTGTGACACCATCACAACCACTTGAGTTATTTTTATAGGGCCAGCTGTGAAAAATGACCATGGGCTTCCCCCTGGAAGTGAATGACAGAGAGTGCTGGACCTGTGTGAAAATCACCAAACTACTGCAGAATGCTGGCTGTGGGCTCACATTCACTAGGCGGGTTTCAGAGTCTCTTCTCTAGTTTTTCATGTTCTGCATACTGAATTATCACTTGGAAGATGATGAGTATGAAAAAAAATATACCAGAGGTATCTAGTCTATTTTTTGCACACTTTAAAATTAAAATTACAGGAAACCATGCAAAAGTAATTACCTCTAATACACAACTCCCATATTGCTGTCTGATCAAGAATCTGCTGAAGGCACCCTGCTCCATCTACACACCACGAGGCTTTTGCTGGGCATGTGTTGCATCCCATTCTGGGATGGACAGCCAAATGGAAGTGAGCTCGGAAAAGGAGAGGAAGAAAACAGGATTGATCCAGATCTAGCGAATTCTGAACACCCTAATTTCTGCATGAGTAGATTTCCATATTTAATCTACAGAAGATTTTCGCTCCAGCAACCGCCAAACATACAGAGGGGGACAGACACCTGCATGAGAAGAAACTTAGATGGCTACACACATTTTGAAACACCTTAGGGTTCCATTGTCTGAAGTGGCAGAGAATTTGGTGATTGCCAGAGACGTGGAATCCACCTCAGCTGCATTTGCACCAGGTGCCAGGACTGCACATGGCCCATAATTAGGAGTACATCATCTGCAAGCTTTCCCAAATATATTGTATGAAGGAAATGTTTCAAAGAGTGGGAATTACAGTGCAATTCCCTGGGCAGGAAGGGAGGCAGCGCCGAGCTGGAGGCAGGAGGCCCTTTATCCAGACAGGTGAATCCAGGAGAGCCGTTCCCAGCCTCGGAGCAGAGGGTGAATCTCAGGCAAGATCAGGAGCAATGTTATCTAAAAGACCTTGCTGCCAACCCCTCCTTTCCCTCTCTGCTCTGAGAATTCCCTCCATTCCCTCTGTGCTGGGCATTGTGAGCACTTACACACTCTCAATGCTGAATTTCCCCTGAGCTGATTGAGGCTTTGCCAAGTGGGATTTTGTTCCCTTTTGGGGAGTTTTCTGTTAGCTTTACAGCAAGGGTGTCACATCTTTTCTTTAGCTGGGTGTGTTACATTTGATTGCATTGAGGTGTATCTGATGGCACTAACACAGAGTAAGATTCAAAGTCTTGCAACATGTTCCAGCACAGACAGCATTATGAATTTACACACAGCGCTGTTTAGATCTCATATCGAATATCCTCTGGCATCAGATCTGAAATTAATTCTATATGGCAACCAAAGAAACGCTCTATCTGACTGAATAACAAAAAATGAAGAGAGAAAGAGCTTTGCTGTATCACCAGCTCCTATCTGGACAAATGGCAAATGTCCCAGCAAGCAGGCAGCCCCATTGCTGCAAGCCCTGTGCTGCTCCCGCAGTCCCCTCCCTCTCCCCACAGCTTCTTTTCCTCTCTCCCGTCTGGGCTCCCTTTCTGCCATAAAGGGCTTTCCAGTCATCCTAACACTGGAGTGTCTCTTCACCTTCTTGAAGATGAACAATGGTCTTGTTTATCACATTCCACTGGTTTGAGTGGTGATGGGATATCTCTGCCTGGCCTTTACTGAACAGGCTACAGTGAGAGCATTAGCTTAGGCACAGGCAGCAAATTTGGTAAATCCAAAATCCTCTGTGTGTCTGAAGCGTATGAAATTATATCTTCCCCCATTAAAAATTTTCCAGCTTTGGAAGGAGACCAGGATTATACTTCACTGAGCTGCTGTGTGCCTGTATGGACATTTTACATAATGCCATTAGCCCCCAGAGTCCCCTGAACTCACTCCAGACCTTCCCAATGGGATTCTCTGGTGTGGAAGGTGACGTGTAGATGTAAAACATCATTGTTGGCCTGTCTGTAACGATACAATGGAGCATTAAAATTTTGTGTTACAGTTTCTGAACACGATTTCAGACAGCGTGTTAAAGGAGCTGGGTCATTGCTTTGATAGCTCTGACTGTGAATTGCTCGGGTCTGCTCAAGCATGCGACCCCTCCGTGAGCCACTCTGTGTCTGACAGTGCCACAAACCACCGGTCCCACACCACAGCTCCTCCAGCTACACCTCTCACCATGGAGGGCTCCATGTGGCCACCTTTCCCATGGAGGAGACCCAGCTGCCCGAGGTTTGCCGAGACCTTGTGTCCCTCTGATTCTCCTGCGAGGGTCCCAGCTGTCTGGGGTGGCTGCTGATCTCCCTTCCATCCCAGCAAACCCTGCAAATTTGGGACCAACTGAAGCCAGCTGAGCATTTGAGTGTTTATTGGCATCCAGCTCCAGCTGAGGGGGGATCATTTCTCCCTCCACCCTCACACAGGGCTGTGCAGAGGCCAAAAGGGGAGATGAAGGCACAGCCAGAGCTTTCTGGCAGCCTCTTTTAGTGCAGATTAACTCAGTGCTTACCCCCTTGCTAACTCCGAGCACCTTGGACCTCCATGCTGCCCAAAGAGGCTTCCCCTTTTCCTAGGGCTGTATTTGGAGATGCTCCCCACATCCTCATGGCCCCGCTGAGGGAGGAATTACATCTACGGGTTGGGCTGTGCCAGCACCTCCACCAAGCCTGTCCAGGCACTGCTGAGGGCAGTGCTGTGTGTCAGAGAGCTGGATAAACCAGAAGGTTTGGAGAACCCCAAAAGGAGGTAAAAGAAAGCCCTGTTAAATCATTGCTTTTCAAAGAACCTACCCTGGAGCTAGCTAACTGATCCTGTCAGATCTTTCCTAAGTCAGATAAGAAAAATAATCTGGCAGTAGTCATCAAAGGCAGAACGATGCATTAAAAAGTCCATTGTGAGGAGACCCTGGAATCAAAGGTAGAAGGTTTGCAGGCAAGACTGGTGGGACCCACAAGCACCAGCCCCATGGAAATTTCCACTCCCTTCCTGGCTGTAGGAAGCAGGTTTGCCCCGCTGCCTTTGACTGAGAGCTGCTCTTCCCATTGACAGCAGACACCTCCTGCCTCCCCTGTCTCACACAGTGACTCATTTCCAGGGAAACGGGGATAAAGAGAGGAAAGGCAATTAAGGCAATAGTCAACCCTTTGCTATTATTTTGGCTTAGTGGGAAACATGTGAAGGCTGTGTAAAGGTAAGGACAAGGGTCTTGATTTATCCTGATAACCCTTTCCCAAACTCCTGCTCCTGGTCCTCTTGGAGACAGATGACTGGGCCAGGCAGAGGGGTGATCTGAGCCAGACTGGCTCTTACGTTCTGACTTTTCGTGACAATAGGAAAAATAACCAACAACTACCTGGTGCTTTAAACCACTAACTTGCCCTCACACTCCGTTTTGAGGTAGATAAACAGGATATCACTGCCTTCATTTACAGTCTGTGAAAATGGGATAAAAATGTTCCCTGAGATGCTTTATCCCTTGAAGCTATGTGGCTCTCACCTGTGCATGTGTCTAAGCAATGCCTGAGTCAGAACTGGCCAAGGAAGATTGGGGTCCTCTCACTGAAGGCCAGAAGATGAGGTGAAAGAAAAACCAGGACAGAGCAGCAGAAATGGGAGCCGTGGAAATGCAAGGCGTTGCCATAGGGTGCACCTCACGTCTTGCCAGAATGCCCATAAGCCAGAGATCTTGTCTTGTGTTGCCATATGTCACACACTGTACATAAATCAGTTTGGTTTTGGCTGCCTGCTACTCCTCTTATAATCTCTTGTGTATCTTTCCATGTATAATTATGAGTCAAGCCCTTGGAGGAGAGCGAAAGTCATTAAATGTCCTGCTGGGGTTTCCTTTGAGAAGAAACTGCATCTGCCACTGGAGATGCTGGAGAAAGATGTAGAGAAAGGAGAAGTAAAAAGAGAGAAGAAGCTACACCTCCAGGTTAAAATCCAAAGGTAAGCAAGCAGCTTTTGATTCCATTCATTACCTGTTTGGAACTCAGCTCCAACGAAAAAACCCAAACAAAACAAACCACGTGACATGAAAAACCACCATCAGTGAGGAGGAGAGAGGTTAAAAATAATTGTCCATTCTCTCCTTCCCCCTGAAATGCTGATGTTATCTTGTCTGCCGAACAATCTAAGACGACCATGGGACCTCATTCCTGCTCTGCTGTTGGGCCAGAATGTCAGAGTTTCCCATTCCCAGACCAAGGACAGGGTTTGTGGGCATCACCTGTGGAGTGATACTGGACCTTCTGGGCCAGGCTGTGAGGGGTCCCTGCTGTTCCACAAGGGTGTGGTGTGAACACGGGGATGAATAACTCAGGGCACATATGTCAAAGCCATGAAAAGGTATATTAGGGGCCCCTATAGAATTTAGCTGGGGTTAGATACGTACTGTAATTCCTGTATCTGTGCTATTACAGGGTTTGAATCCTCACTTTGGTTCCACACTGAAAGGGAAAAGGGATGAGGAAAGGCAGCTCACGGTGCTGATGTCCCAGATGTCAAAGTGCGTAAATATTATGGGCAGTGCCTGAGGAGCTCTCCTGCTCCTGGACTGGTTGTCAGGTGTTCCAGTGGTTTTCCAAGGGAAAGGAAGAGGAATAGCCAAATCAGTTGTGGATAGATAGTCAGGACTCACCTTGCCTAATTGCAGATGTCTGTATGGAAGATGTCTGCTCCTGAGCTGCCAAGTAGGTCCTGTTTCATCAGTCAGATGCAGATGTTGAATTAAAGAGGTTCTGAGAAATCCAGTTTCTCTCCCCTGATGAGAAGAGGAGCCCGGGGCTGGCTCAGATGGATCAAGGGGCTGGGCAGACTGCAATGAGATGAGCCTCACCTATTTGGCCCCTGAGCAGGATGCACCTCGGTAGGTACTCCAGGAGCAGAAATAATTTTCAGGAAAAAATGAGTCTCCAGGTGTAGCAGGGACTGTTCAGAAAGCCTTGCTGGCAAGGTTGCCCTGGTGTCCACACCAGCCCACACAGCACCAGCACAATTTCACAGTGCCAGGAGCTGGCAAAGTCCCGCCTGTAGGAGAGACTGGAGGGACAGAAGCTGCAGAGGCTCCCAAGGGCCATTGGCATGAGCAGCTGCTCTCAGCCAGAGGAGGGGATTGCTTTTAAATGCCAGATCCTGGAAACAGAAACTTTTCTTCAGACAGCGTTCATGTTTACATTTTTCCACAGATATTTAAGTCTCTTTAAAAGCTGTTTTGGTCTTATCTCACAATTTTCTCGCCACAAAATTGCCATGAGTAGTTATTAGTTTAAAAAGCATTTTAAATTTTTTTCCTAAGGGGAAAAATTATCAAAATCAAACATTTTGGCTTGAAGCACCATTTAGTGCATTAAAACACTGAGATTTTGGAAAAATATATTGAAAATATGTCTGCATGCTGACACTTTCAATTTATGAACATTTTGCAGGTTGTAATTTACAGGAAAATTGTGGTATTTTGGCTTTTCATTCAAGGTTTAGGGATAAATAATTGAAACGAGAGAATATCCTGCAAGTGGGAAATTCTGGTTTCTAAAGAGGTGTATTCATGACTGAACCAACTATTGTGAAGAAAGCCATAGTCTGATTTGTGTAATGACCCTCACAAATACTATTGAGAGATCTAGTGTATTTCTACATAATTATAATCAAATAGTGACTATTCTCCATCATTTATAAGGTCTTTCATTATGCTCTCAAAAGAGCTCATAGCATTTGTTAAACTAAAGTGCTCTCACCCTCTTCTCCTTTTAAATATTTGAAGCTATTTTAAACTCCTGAGGGAAGGGATTTAAACTATCAAAAGAAAAAAAGGAATGATTTTTAAATAAAACAATTATTCCAACAACCGCTGTTCATATTAATCAAGAATGGTTTCTTAGCTGAGTTTTTGTTTACCAAACTCACTTTTCCTTGCTCCATGCTAATTATGAGGATTGCAAGATTATGTATTTGGAGGTTTTGTTTGATTGTTTGTTTCCAAACAAGGTTAAAATATCTTTGAGAACACCTGATAATGAAAAATTACCTCCTCACCTTCTCACCTGAGTCACTGACACCTCTTTGCAACATACCTTGCTTTCTTACTCGTTTCCACTTGGCCCAAAGATAAGACTAGAGCTCAACCAAAGAGCATTTAGCCAATGCTTTTTATAGCATTTAATCTTTAAAGACTCCAAAACCCAGCCTGAAGATATTAAAACATGAGAGTTTTAGAGGTTTATTGTGTAATTACTTTTGCTCGGTACTCAGGGTAGAGTTATATCAACACTATTTTAAATGAGCACACATGGGAAAATCATTCTGGAAGTGTCTTAATACTTACAAGAGGAACATTTTCTTTGCCATCATGATATGCAATGAATCAGGGAAAACTTCAAACTTGATAAGAGTCAGGTGGAGATTTTCCTTAATCTGGTTTTATATTATGTGATGCTTAGCAGGGCATTTCTGGATCTCCCCTCAGGAGCATTAATTAGAACAAATTCAATTAGTCTATGGCATCCTTATTAAGGCAGAATTCTTACATTAATCAGTAGAAGTTTTGCTGAATTAAAAGATTGTCCCAGGTCTTGCCATAAGACAATCCTGAGTTGGCAAAGGAGCCAGAAAGGATTTAGACGACACAGCCAGGAAAATCTGCTGAACCACAGGAGGCACGAACAGAAACTTGATGTTTTAGGGCCATCTTTATCCTGGGGTGGATCTTGTGTGCCATGGTTGACTTCAGGTGGCTTCAAGGGAGTTTGTCATAGAGCTTATCTGCTCAGGGAGGGCTCATCTGTATCAGCCAACAGGATGAGCTGAAAATTCCCACACAGGTGGGATTGTGACTTACTGGGAGCTCCAAAGAGAAGGATTTCTGGCCAGATATCAGGGCTCTGTATGCAGAAGCTGAACATTGAGCTCTTTCCAGCACAATTCCCAGGGTGCTGCAGGAAAATGCCAGGTGAATGCTCCCACTTTGTCTTTTGAGCTTGCACTGTGACCTGGCCAGGGTTCACCACAGGCTGTCAGGGAGGTCACTCTCGCTGTAAATCTATTTTCCTTAGCACTGCCACCCAAATCACAGAAAGGAGAGCAGGAACTGAGACTGTAGAGAGAGATCCTGGCACACTGCTCTGTCCCATCTTCCGCTGCAGAGCAGCAGATGCAAGGTTGCCCGAGTCTCATGAATCTCATGAGAATTCATGAGGACACAGCCCTGCCTATCACAGCATCACCTGGGTTGGTGGGGACCACAGGACAACTCTGGTCCAGCCTCCTGCTCCGGCCAGGCTCAGTGCTGAATTCAGACCATCTTATCCAGCAGTAGTGCAGCCAGCAGGGCTGTAGGAAAATGGGGTAAGTACCCTGCAATTGGGATGCAGTTCAGCTTTCCCTGAGAGCACACCTCTCTCTCTTCCTGCCTTCCAGGCAGATACATTTTTTATTAAGGAGGTGGCCTGACTCCAGCAGTGTGATCCCTGTGATAGGCACTTGCCCTGAGGGTGCCAGGATTGCCCTGTACAAAACTTTTGGGACTGGGGGCTGATCTTGCACTGCTTTCCTGCTCTTCCAGCACAGACAGCTCTTCTCTGCAACTTCCCTTGCAACCCAGGAAAGAGCAGGAAGAAATGCATCAAACTGATGGTTCCATCCACCTTAGAAAAGTCAATGCATGGAAAAAGTTAGGTGGGAAAGACTGGTTTTGCTCCTGGGGTAATGTTCTTGGGATCTACGAATGTTGTCTACGAAAGCAACTTCGTGTGTGTAAATCCTACAGTGGAGGATCCCGTTCCCCAAAAGGGTTAATGCAACCTCTCTTTTTCCCCGATAGCTTCATGGTCCTAACAACTTTCATTGTGAAATGGGTGCAGGTGTGGGCTATGCTTTGTTGATCACAATCCCTTTTGCAGAGGAAGCTTTGAATATGTTTGACATAATCAGCTCACAGCCTTTGCCCGCACTCTTTCATAAACAGGCCATTTTCACATCCTTTTCATGGGATCCGACAAGCGGAAAAATAATTAATGTTACCTCAGCCTAACAGTGACCCAGCTTTGATTCAAAAAGACGGCATGTTGCATAAACTAACCATTTAATTGAGTGATAGAAAAAGCCCACATGTATCAATTCTGCCTCCATGTATTATGATTACTGGGGCTTTGCAAGGATTGTGCTCCCTCGGTCATAAAGCAGAGCTTAAATTCAAGCCCATGAAGTGGTTTCAGAAGGACTGATTGAGCATGAGCTGGGGATTATCTGTGTTTATGGTGGCAGGACATGGGAGCAGGGGAAGATGTGGGTCCCCAGCCATCATGGCGCATGTTCAGGTTATGTCCAGGTTATGTCACATGTCCTTGTGGGAATTGACAGTGGCCAGATGTTATCCAGCCACAGGACATCTGGGATGCTGATGGCACTACACTGCCACCTGGCCATGACCTCAGAGCCACAGCTAACTGGGATATTCCACAGTTAGGACTACGCCTAATATGAATAGGTCAGAGTCACCCTTGAGGTAACCCACCAAAAAGAAATGTCCAAGATGAATTTCAGTTAAATTGAGATAGGGTCTAGAGGTAGCAGTGACTCCTCTGGTAGTCTTGTGAAAGGCAGGTCCTGCTTGAATAACCTGATGTCCTTCTCTGACAAGGTGACATGCTAAGTGGATGAGGAAAAGGCTGTGAATGTTGTCTACCTGGACTGTAGGAAGCCTTTGACTTCATTTCCCGAAGTGTTCTCCTGGAGAAACTGGCTGCTCGTGGCTTGGATGGGTGCACAGTTTGCTGGGTGAAAAACTGGCTGGATGGCCAGGCCCAGGGAGCAGTGGGGAATGGAGACACATCCTGCTGGTGGAGTGTCACAACTGGTGTTCTCCAGGGGAACAGCTCTGTGCCCAGCTCTATTTAATATCTTTATTAATGATCTGGATGTGGGGATGAAGGCACCCTCAGTCAGTCCGGAGATGACACCAAGTTGGGTGCGAGTGTTGATCTGCTGGAGGGCAGGAAGGCTCTGCAGGGGATCTGGACAGGCTGGATGGATGGACCAAGGCCAGTGGTCTGAGGATCAACGAGGCAAAGTACCAGGTCCAGCACTTCAGCCACAACAAACCCCTGCAGAACTCCAGACCATGGGCTGAGTGACTGGACAATGGCACAGCAGAAAAGGACCTGGAAGTGCTGGTCAACAGTGGCCGTTCTGTCCCAAGAAGGCCAATGGCACCTGGCCTGTATCAGCAGTGGTGTGGGTGCAGGACCAGGGTAGGGATTGTCCCCCTGTGCCGGGCACTGGTGAGGCCAAACTCTGAGTGCTGTGTCCAGCTCTGGGCCTCTCAGTTCAGGAAGGAGATTGAGGTGCTGGAGCGACTCCGGTTGATGAACACACCACCCTACGTGGTCCCCACCAGTAATTTCAATGCAAGTGCTTCTTGTTTCCACAAGAATTTACCCCTTTAATGTAGAGGGGAAATATTGTCCTTCCCCATAGTCTGAAGAGCCCTGATAAAGCCAGAAAAGCACTTGGTGGGACAAATGGATCAATAATCATGAAGCACACTACCAGGCTTTACCAGACATCCCAATTTGCTGGGGAGAGGACTTCTGTGCTCAATGTGAGTGCAGTAGAGGAGAGTGAAAAAGCCACAGACCCTCAGAAAGCTGCTGGAGACACATGGCAGGCTGTTTGTCATTGAGGTGATGTCAGATACCAAATGATTAGGAGAGGCAGGAGCAGGTACAGAATCCACTCTTCCTCAGAAACCTTCAGTGTTCTCCCAGTGGGCCATTTTGTGTCTCTAGCAAATACTGTCTTTAAAATTATCACAAACAGTGGAGATGGAGGAGCTGGGGAGCAACCATTCCACTTCAGCTGACTGTATTTATTTTCGTAGCTACTAAGACAACCCTCTGTATTTTATCCCTGTCCTCTGACTCTTCACACCTCTAGGTATTGGTCATGTTTCTGGCTTTTCTGCCATGCTAGTCACACTGAATCACTCTCTGTGTGTCTCACTCCTTTATCTTTTTTAATAATCTTTGATGATTTTTTTTCACAGCTGTCCATGTCTTTTCCATGCCCAAGTACCCCAGTCCAACCTGCTGGGGAAGGAGGGCCTGAAGAAGCATTGATCTCTGGCTGTTCACCAATGGTGGTGGTGGTACCTGTGGCCACAGGAGCCAGGATTTGGTTCCTCCACTGGCCAATGAACAGCGCATGAAACACCACAGTGAGGAGGTGGAGAAAAAACACCCAGAGGAGGAGACCTCCACTGGGAACCTATTCAAAGGAAAGCTTGAAGGCACTACAGGGACCAGACCGAGGACTGGTTGCTCCAGCTACCACACCTGTGGTCAGATGGGACTGGGTGACCTCTTCATGCTTTGGGAACAGACATGACCTTTCCTGCCTTCCCTGCTGTGGATGCTGCCCATAAAGTCACCCTGCACAGGCAGGGGCTTTTACTTCTCTTCCACTTAAGATCTGAAATTCCTTACTGTGAGAATGGTGAGACACTGAAACGGGTTGCCCAGAAATGTTGTGGCTGCCCCATCGCTGGAAGTGTTCCAGGCCAGGTTGGATGGGGCTCTGTGCAGCCTGGTCTAGTGGAAGGTGTCCCTGTCCATGGCAGGGGCCGGAACTGGATGATCTTTAAGGTCCCTTCCAACCCAAACCATTCTGTGATTCCATGACCTGTCCCCAGGACAGATGTGCCACGTAAAGAGCCTTCCAAGTTTTGCTGCTCCCAGCCTTTCCTCCTTTCAGCTGCTGTCTCCTCCATCACAGGCCAAGTGCCCAGAAGTGCTGTGGGAGACCTGATTGCAAGAGAGTTGTGCTTTCCCTGGAGACGTTTGCAGTAGGGCAGCTTGCCTGGCTGGGCTGCGGTGTCCCTCTGAGCTCCTGGAGATGAGAACTGAGCTAATAAAATGACCAGGCACAGAGATGGGCAGCAGAAAACAGGTCTGAAGTGTTGTTTTCATGTAGTGACATTGAAAACATTTTGTGAGGAAACTACTCTGTGTTTGTAACACTACAGTGACACAGAGGAAGGACTTGCTTAGAACCCAGTGAGTGCATCAGTGACAATCCTGCAGTCTGCCTGCCAGCCCAGGGAGTGCATGTTCCTCTCACCTGAGTCATCTTCATTAGTCCCTAACACACACCAAGTGCCTCTCTGCTTTATTTAACCAGTCACTGCATAACTCCCTTTCATTTGCATTTGGGAAGGCAAAAGGCTACAGACTAAGATGCTCTTTAGTGCCTAATTCTGCCCTCATAGGAATAGAGACAACACAGGCAGTTCCGAGACACTCCTCGGAGGGAGTATCCTGTGTATTTTTTACACAGGCAAAATCCTGGCTCTGGTGAGGTTTCATCCTCAGCTGAGGAACCCGAATATGCTTTGAGGCATGAACTGTCTAAAGGCAGTGCCATCACGTTCACCTTTATTTTGGAGGAGGCTACAGATTTCATGCCCTGTGGGGATGGCAGCCTGTTCAAGGACTGATCCTGCCAGCCCTACTCAGAACAGGTATTACCTTACCCTGCCTGTTGGTTCCCGCAGAGCATTGACAGAGTAGGATGCTCTTCAAGGTGAAAGTGTGCGTGGGGGGATCAGCCCTCAGTGGAAGAGTTGTAATGTGAAATAAGATCAAACATCACTGCCACACCTCAACCTCCAGCAGTTTCAGCCTACACAAGAAAGGGGAACGTGCAGAGGAGCAGAGTCCAGGTACCGGTGTAACTTCTCTAAGGGATTAGAGAGAAAAGAGATGGAAAGGAAAGGAAAGGAAAGGAAAGGAAAGGAAAGGAAAGGAAAGGAAAGGAAAGGAAAGGAAAGGAAAGAAAAGGAAAGAAAAAAAAAAAAAAAAAAA
>VXAZ01007004.1:984347-996925 GCA_013399875.1 Gymnorhina tibicen
GAAAAAGAAAGAAAAACAAAGAAAAAAAAAGAAAAAGAAGAAAAAAAAAAAAAAAAAAACCAAAAAAAAAAAAAAAAAAAAAAAAAAAAGAAAGGAAAATAATGAAAATATAAAAACTAGGGAATGAAAAAGAAAAGGAAAAAGAAAAGGAAAAACAAAAATAAAAATAAAAATAAGGAAAAGAAGGTCTGGAGCTGAAAATTAAATTTGGCTCTCCACTAATTCCTTTGGACCTAAATGGATTTCTTGCCTGAGTGCAGGAAAACTTGAAAAAGATTATGGAAACAGAAAAGAATTTGAAATTAACACATACAGTACATTTCAATACAGGTGTCAGGACAACTAGAAATACAGTTAAGATTTGGAAAAAGCTTTGTAAACCCAGAAGGGATTTAAATCCAAGTGGGATTTGGTGTGCCCAGTCCTGACTTTCCTACCCCAGGCAGGTTTTGAGAACATAATGTGAAAGGATAGTTTCAGAGGGTCTTCTCCCCTTGACTGAAAACCTTGAAGAGAGTGGAGGAAAACACTGTTCCCCACTGGCCCCTGGCAAGGAAGAAGGGAGATTTTCCCTTCACTTCTTTGGACTGATGTTGGTGGACTCCAAGCAGCAGTGCTGGTGGAAAACTTCATTGGGCAGATTTGCCTGCATCCTTTCAGTGAAAGACAACTGGAGCAACTCACTGGTTAGGGGGTCCATGTGGGCTGTTCCTCTTCACTGCTTGAGCAGCATTTCACAATCAGAGCCATTGAATTCCATTTCTCGGTGTCAGTCAGTCACCCTGCGCCCAGTGTGGTTCCCATGCTCCTTTCAGAGAAAATGAAGTTGTCCATACTGTGAATGGCAGGATGCATCCAAGGGAATTTGCATCAGAAGAGGGACTTGGCCTCATTCCTTCAACAATTAGAGAAACACAGTGGCTCCAGTAGGTGCTGGAGCAAAAGAAAAAAAACCTCCTCCATGGGCAGTGAAATGAATGAATGGTTCCTGATGAGTTTGTCTTATCCTGCTTAATCCCTCCTTCCGTCCACATCTCCCACCTTGCAGCAGCACGGTCTGAAGGCCAGGCCCGGTGAAGTACAACTGTTTCCCTGCCCTTCATGACTTTGGTGACTTTAATCACACTTATTATACTGTGGAGAGGGAACTGAGCCAACTGAAGCAAATCTCTCCACTGGCAGTAGAGATCTAGGGACCGAGTAATCCATTCCTGAAGACAACCTAAAAAAAAAAAACCCAAAACCCTAAAAAACCCCCCAAAACCCCCAAAAAACTGCAGGTGCATCACCCCAATTTCTCTATCAGTTCAAAGGGTGATTAGCTCAGATGTAGACATCTGACACTCTGTGCTGGAAACACCTGAAGCTGGTGAAACCAATCCCACTGTTAGAAAGAGCTGTGGAGTTTTGGTGAGGATCTGAGAGCCAGGCATGTAGGTGGGCAGGGAGGGCAGGATGCAGCTTGCAGGTAAGACACTGGATCACACGTGTGTGCAGGTGGGTGTGTGTAGTGAGTGAGGTGGCCAGGTCCTGTCAGCAGCAGGGGAAATGGGCTGTGCACAGCCAGAGGAGCTCAGGGAGTGAGTCACACCTGCATGTCTGACATGAAGTGAGCTGGGGCAGTTCCTCTGAAGACCTTTGAAACATTTTCCTAGATTTATTGAACCAACACCTCCTGGAAGCTGAGGATCCAGTCAGGGTGACTCGGCCAGGAAAAGAGATCAGTTCAGAAGGCATCCCTCCAACTGCTTCCTGCACCCTCCTCACAGAGACTCTGGGCATCCTTTTACTTCTAGTGGAAACAGATTGCTAGTGGCAAGGAGGAATGAGGCATTCCTGCATCCAAAGCATTTCACCAGAGTCCAGGAGCTTGTCTGTCCAACAAAAACTGGGGGGGGAAATATCCCTCCACCCTCAGGAACAGGAAGAATGAATGCTCTCAGTGCATTGCAGCAGCTACATGGAGCTGCACAAGTGCAAGTAAGGCTGCTGCTTGGAGAGAGCTCAAACTGGGTGGAATCAGATTGGTATCACTCCTGGATGCAAAGATGTTTGCACTGGGGGTAGAGAAGGGACCTGAACTGCTGTGATTAGATTATCAGATCTCCAGAGCAGGATTCAGCTCATAAGGCATTTTAACCCTTTCTTCTAATATCGTGGCATGCAGACTAAACATTCCCACTGCAAAACCTGGGCAGATTTGCAATGCAGGGAAAGGGGAAACAAGTTTCTGGTCACTGCAGCTCTCAGCTGCTGGTATTATTTATGGCAGGTTTAGCACATTTCCAGCAGCCCTGTGGTTAAGAGCAGGCCTTGCACACTATGAAAATCCCTTGGGAGAGAACCAGTTCCTGGATGTGCAGGTCACTTGTGGGGTTTGGAGGGAGGAAGATTAAATGCTGCAGGATTTCCTGGGCAGGGCCAGTGTTCCCCCAGCAGCACCCATGCCTCTGTGTAAAGCCACTACAGATAAGATTTAGGCAAGAAATGCTGGGATTTGTTGTGCTTTCCTGTAACAGCACGAAGGAAGGATGAGTTTGGAGCTATGCCAGAGTGTTTTAGGCTGACTCAGCAGGGACAGTTCAGTGATGGAGGCATTGAAAAGCACGGATTTGACACCTAACTCTGCCATAGCACTGTGTGACCTTTAACAAATCACTTTCCCATGATGTTCCTTGACCCCTTGCAGTAAAACAGGGCCTGTAACACTTCCTCAGTCATACTTGTCTCTTCAGATTGTCACCTTTTCAGGGCAGGGAATGAGGTTTCACACTGTGACAAGCAGCTGCTGTCTGGAATGAAACAGCATTCAGAGTTATGCTAAATGACCTTAACATTCATGACATGCTCATTGCTGTAGTTTTCCCACTGCTCACATATTCCCTGCCTGGGACAGGGAAAATAAATACCAGCCCTTGTTTCATTATAATAAACGCATTCTCTGATCCCTTGAAGGGTCTCCTTGGTTTCTTGTCAGGTCTGCTTCCCTGCCATGCTACCAAGGATAAGTGGCAAATGTCGGAGAGGAGGAAGACACTGATTTTTTCTCCACCAAAGTATGACAGCTCTTATTATCTTTTGACAACCTATACCCACGTTTAGTCACACACTGCCTCAGCTACAGAGCCCAGCTGCTCCCCATCAGCTCGCATGGGTTTACGTGCAAGGAGGGACAAAGTCCCCCCCCTACCTTTCCCATGAGCTGGGAGGTCTGTCTGAAGAGACTGTGGTTTATTTCCACTTTGCTTGTGAAAGCCACAACCTCACGTTGTCTTAACCAGCATGTAAATCTGTTTCCCTGAACTTGAAGATGAGCTGTGGTCCAATGAAGGGCCCTAATGAAGCTTCAGCAGTGCAAGGCCAGGGCATCTCACCACAGCTCTCTCAGGAGTGTTGTTCTCCTGTTGCCCAGCAAAGGTCCAGCCTTCTGCCACTGAGACACCTGATGGTTTTGATGCTACAGACCAAATAATGATTTGAGCTCAGTTTCAAAATTGCTGCTCCAGGTGCTAGGGACAGTGGAGCTGCAAATTTCAGTGCATCACAACTCTCACCTCCTGACATCTCCAGCCAGGCTGCCCTTCGCAAACAACTTGTTCTAGGAGAATAGGAGAGCAGACTGGATAAATAAGAAGCACTATTTCCCTGAAAACAATCACAGAAACAATTAGGTTGGAAAAGACCTCTGAGATCATCAAGTCCATCTTGTGACTGAACACCACCATGTCAAACCAGACCATGGCACTCAGTGCCACATCCAGTCTTTCCTTAAACACCTCCAGGAACCACCGCCTTCCTGGGCACCTGTCCAAGCCATGGGCTGCCAGCTTTCCCAGGAATGTGCTGTGGAGACTGTGTCAAAGGCTTTGCTCAAGTCCAGGTAGACACATCCACAGCCTTCCCCTCATTCACCAGGCAGATCACCTGGTCATTAGAGGAGATCAGGTTGGTCAGGCAGGACTTGCCTTTCCTAAGCCTGTGCTGGCTGGGTCTGATCCATTGCTTGTTCTGTATGTGCTGTGTGATCACACTCAAGATGATCTGTTCCATAACCTTGCCAGGCACTGAGGTCAGGCTGACAGGCCTGGAGTTCCCTGGATCCTCCTTCCAGCCCTTCTTGTGGATTGGCATCACACTGGCACCTCCAGCTGTCTGGGATCTCCCCAGTTAGCCAGGACTGATGATAAATGATGGAGAGGGGCTTGGTGAGCTCTTCTGCCTCTTCTGTCCCTCAGCACCCTTGGATGAATCCCGTTCCATCCCATCAACTTGTGAGCATCTAAGTGGCTTAGCAGGTCACTAAACCCAAAAGCTTTACACTTTGTGAGCAGTTCTTGTAGCAGGAAAGAGAGAATACACTGATCATGTTGCATTGCTGGAAGGTGCTTGCACAGATTACAGCAGTGAATGAACAGGAATAAAATGAGTAAAAAAGCTCATCAAAACTTCCTATCCCACCTCAAAGAAATTCCCTGGCAGGAGCTTTCTTCTCCCATGATAAAGGATGCTCATCTATGGATTGGGGCTGTGTCTTGCTTTGAAACCTCCATCTCTGGTGGTCATGGTACTATCTGTAACCAGATACATGACCCCACGTGACAGATGTCCCATACCTGCAGATATCCATGAATTCCTGCCCTGGGGGAGTCTAAAAGCTTGGCCTAAATTAGCTCTTCAGGCACCCGCAGAGAGCAACTTGTCTGCTCTAACTTAGCCAGTTTTTTTTTTTTAGGGTGAGACCCAATCTCCTGAAACGAGGAGATCCCCAGGGTATCTCCATCACCAGTAAGGCACCTCCTCCTCTGGTCTGCTTTGAACCTGTTGCCTGACAGCTTCATTAGATGTCTATTGTCTAGACTAGAAGAACACTTACATGAGTATAAATGTAATTTCCACACACAGGGAATGTAATTTATCCCCATTTGAGCATCATTCACTCTACTGAAGGAAGCCCAAGCTCGGTTCTGTTCCATGTTCACTTTGACTCCCTCCACTGTTTCGGAGTTGAGGTGCTACCCCTGTGTCTTCCAGGAGCACTCTTTGAGGTGGCCCTCAGGTGGTGGGGTGAGGTTTGGGTTCTGCTACCCTCTGAACTAGCCTGGGAGGGAAGTGGCCCAGCTCAGCTCAGCAATTTACTTTCATTAGATATAAAACCAGCACCCCTTGAAGGGTCCGAGGGCAGGTTAAGCATCAGTCCTGACCTGATTCGTCACTGTCACTGCAAACGTGGATCGGCCGCACGGCGAGAGCTTTGCTTTGTCAATAAATCCCAGACACAATGGACTGCAGGAAAGGGGAAATGATCCGAGGAGCCAGGGTGGACAGGGAGACAGCTTCTGCCGATTGCCTGGATCAGGCCTACAACTTTTATTTCACAAATGCGCAATCTTTAGCTCCTTTTACACGTCCCCAGGCAGTCTGGTAGACACCACCTGAAGTATATGAGAGCCTGGCTGATTATGGGTCTGCTCCAAAGCCCTCTGAAGTCAGTGGGAGTCTTTCCCCTGACTTCACTGTGTTTGGGGCAGGCCCTGGATGACTATCCCTCAGGTTAGACAGTTTAATCATCCATTCAGCAGTACACAAAGCAGATCACATACACTTTTAGCCTGCATTGTATGGTGTTATGAAACGAGAAGATTATTTGATATGATTCAGAGATAGCTCAGGTATAAGGTAAAAAAAAAAAAATTAACACCTTTGATGTTTTACATTACACTTCAGTTATTCCTTGAGGGGCAAATTCTCGTCACCTTACCCAGGTGAATATTGTGCTCGGTAATTTGGTCAAAAACATTCCATCAGCCTTCCTTTTAATAGAAAATGTTGAGGCAGGGGAGCAGGGGTGGAAATTCAGCTTGATGGAGATTTCTGCCAAACAGGACAAGAAAGGAAAAGTAAATCCATGTTTTCCTTCTTTTAGCAATCAGGGAAAAAAAAAAAAATAGCGACCAAAAATTAGTTTTGAAGGGATTTTCTAACAGGGCAATAAAACTAATCTTTTTATTCCCCAAAAGGTGTGGAGAAATAAAAATTTCCCAACAACTGCAGTCTCCATCCATTTCTAGCTGAGGTGTTAGCCATCCATGGACTATCAGCCACGCCTGATTCTCATCTTGACTCTCTTTGGTCAAGCTGAAAAATGAGTCTTTGTCCCTGTTATTGTGTGTGCTGTCAGAGCAAGACAGACAGGACCACCTTCCATTTTTGAGCTGGGCAGAATTTAGGTACATCACACTCAAAGTCAGGTGAGATCTGCAGGGCTTCTAGGACCTTATCTCAAGAAGTCTGACGAAGATTTTTTTATCTCTAGAAATACAGAGAAGGCAAGGGCAGGATACCTGTAGTTTCCTAGAACACTGCTGTATCATTTGAACTATTTCTAAAAATTTCTGGGGAAAATCGCCCTTAATCAGCATTGAAAAAAAAAAATTGCAGTAAAACCTTCTCTACAGGCACAACACACTGCGGCCAAATTCCATGGACTTGGTGAGCGACAGGGCAAATCAAAGCCTCCTCCTTCAGAGGAGAAGCAAACCACAATCCATGGCCAGTGGCAGTAATTGAAGCCCCACTTCTAAAGGAGTTGGCGGGCGATGAAACCCAGCGCGGATGGCTGTGTTCTGCCTCTGGAATCCCCTCCCACCGCCCCGCAACGCTGGTGCTGCTGGGGGTGGGGGCTTTAGCTTTACTGGCACAAGAGCTCCCTTTGTTGATGGGAGCTGGGTCTCCTCTAGGGGACTGGGCTGATCCAGCTGTACTGGCAGAGCCTTTGTACTGCGGAGCAGCTCAAGTGCAGACCTGCAGTGGGTGCCTGCCCGAACCTCTGCTGGCAGGTCGATAAGGCCAGCGCTGAGCGGAGTTAAACGACCCCGTGCTGGAGAAGTGCCACATGTAGGAGCCAGCAAGCATCTCTGTTGCTGATCCAACGCATCTCTTGAAATGCCTCTGGACCGTGCTTCTTTTCAAGCGGGGAAGGCCTTTTTTAGGAGCTGCGTGTGCTGGAAGAGACGCAGTCCCTGCCGGGAGTGTTGCAGAGCTACCAGGCAGCTGTGCTTGTGGTCATCAGCACAATCATGGTTTCACATCAAGTACCACGGCTGGAGTGGCATCTCTCTGGATGTTTAAACAGTGGAGAAAACAAGCAAAGATGAGACTTCTTGCAATGCTTAACTTTGGTGATCAGCAGCCGGGATCTGTGGGCTACCAGCTAATCTGCATGAAATCACTGCTCCCCTAAAGCCAGAAGTTTCACCGTGTGAAGGACACATTTCACACGGTGATCCCCATGGCTGCCAGAGCAGAGAAGATGGAGGCCTGAAGTTTGAGCCTTTCTCCTAAGGAAGGACAATTCTCGGCTGACTTCCCTGGGAGTGGGCTATGCCCCGGGCTTCTGGGCCATCACCTGACCCAGGCTGGGAAGAGGCTCATTGTCATGGAGAACTGCCCAACCCAGGCATGGCCTTGGCATTTATAGGGGAGGGGGGACTCTCAGGGTGGGACAGCAGACCAATTGCCTTTGTCTTCCCCCTCCTTCAGTCGGGGGATCTCAGCAAATCCCTAAATCCATCCATGACAAAAGCCCTGCTGCTTTTAAGTGCCTTTCATTAAACTCAATCCTCTTGCCCTCTCTCTCCCAAGATTTGCTAAAAAGAAGTCTCTTTTAATGGCAAAAGGAAACCTAAAAGGCTGCCATCAGCTCATTCACTCGTCTCCTCTGCAGACCGGGTGTCTATTTGCTGAAGTCTCCTCTCAAGTGTCCCTTTACCTTGAGCAAGGGGGGGCGGGGGGTGTGGCTCCTTTGCAAGAGGGGCCACAGCTAAGGATGTGCTTTCCCTGGAAGAAGCAGGGTTTGGTGCTAATGGCTGGGCAGGTGCACTGGGGACAGTCAGACCTGCCACAGCCTCCCTCGAGCCCACCACCATCCCCCAGGAGCAGGGCTGGAGCACTGCGGTGGGTGAATCCTTCTCTGACTCTGCTCTGGCAGGTTCTGGCTATGCCCCTGCCAACTGATGTGGCACAAGGTCTGCTGAGCCATGGGATATTGCTGAGGACATCCCGGCAGGTGCAGGCCACCCGGCAACACAAATTTGCCAGATTTGGGATCCTCAGGAAAAATGTTTATGGATACTGTGCAGAAACACAGCTGATGGAAATGGCAACGTGAATTTACCATTGATTTTGGATCCTCAAACATTTATGGGTAATGCCTGCAGAGACACAGATGATGGAAGTGACTGAGGGTAAATGCTGAAATAAATCTGGGTGGAAGAACATGAGCTGGACACACACAAGCATCCTGCATTGGCCCAGCGCTTGCTCTAAGATCTGAGAGCAGGCTGGCAGAGTGGAGAGGGGTGCAATAGTCACTTAGATACATAAGTATGCAATTCCTGTCTTACTTAGGGACTGGATTTAAATCTTCCAGAGGTATTGGGAATCCCTCCACTGCTCTTAGATCAAACTCAGCAGCCCTAACTCCAAACAAAGCTGTTTCACACCTGGTGGGATTGAAGCAAGACAAGACTGACGACCTCGTCCTTTTCCTAGTGCTAGTCTGCCCTTTCCCTCCCAGTATCACTGCCACTGCATCACCTGAGATGGAATTAACATGAGGAGGAATTGCCCCTAGAGCCAGGAAGATGGTATCTGTGCTGGGAAGGGGCGAGGGGGAGGGGGTGAGGCAGGACTTGCCACCCGCCCACTGGTCCCAGCGATTGCACAAAGGGCGGTTGGCCGGTGCTGGGGCAAGTACTTGGTCCCGATCCCAAGCACATGGAAGTCATCTGATGTTTCGTCATGGCTTCATTATATTTTGGATCAGGCCAGCGGTTTGTCTTGCATCACTGCCCTGTATGTTCCGCAGGTAGCCAGTGCAGGGGCGCTGCCAACTATTTTGTGTTCTGAATAGCCCGCAGGGATGGCCCTAAATCACGGCAGATGCCTGTATGTTAAACAGCTGCAATTCATGCTTAACTTCATTATTGATGCTACATTCCTCATGGAGACACTTACATTTATGCTCTAACTGCACACAGCCCCCGACACACAGCTCGTGAACACGGCAGGAAGGAGGGGTTGATTTTTTAGCATAATGGCTGCTGGAGGACGGGTTCTCCTTTCCCAGCAGCAGGAAATCAGGAAGGGTTCTCAGAAGCGCTGCCTGGCCCTCTAGCTGACCGGTCCCACCTCTCCACCGGCCGACAGCGTGAGCAGGTGCAATCCCATCAGACAAACTGATTTGCAAAACGGATTGAGCATCCTGCTACTGGCACCGCGTTGGAACCAGTCCCGCCTCTTATACTGTTGCAAGTTTTTATTTTTTTTACCAAACCGGGCTGAAAAAGGACAGTTGCGATTCAGACCATTGAGACAAACAAACAAACAAAAAACGCAAGAGTGCCCACACTGCACAGTGAGACTCCAAGAAACTGCAAACCAGCTCAGATGTGTCTCCTTTAGGAGCAAAGCAGGTTTTTTTGTGTCTCACTGAACAGATGAAATTGCTTATAAATTTTTACACCTTTTATCCCAAACGATGTGAAAGAAAAACCTGTCTCCCACAGAGTTTTAAAGTACCTCAAACATACTGATGAACAACCAGGCCAATATCTAACAATTGTTAATATTTTATTCCCAACAGCTGTTCAGCCTGAAAAGTTTCAGTAATACACTAAAAACAAAAACAAAACCAACAAAAAATTCAAAACAAATTAAACAACAAAAAGGGGGAAAACAAAGTAAAATAAACTTTAACAAAGTTTAAAACACATTATAAATAAGTACAGCTCCAGAGCATAATTTACAAATATAAAACCACATAGAAACATATGTACAGAAGAGTTACATTACGTACAAATATGTATAAAAATACCCCAGTATTCATTCTTGTGCTAAAGCTGCGTGGCTAGAGTTATCTTTGGTACTAAGCTCAGGGAAAGAAGATTGTTTTACAAGACACGGCCCTGCTGTACAATACGCCAGACACAGGAAGACCCTCCATAAGTCTGAGGAGGTTTTGGGTGGGTGTTTACACAGGGTATCCCCCTGTGCATTGCATATTGCAGGATCAGGGCACAAGCAAGGGCTTACAGAGGCAACTGCTGGCAGAAGAGGTTTTTTTAATACATTGTACAAGGCACTTCATAAGAAATCTCTTCATTTTTTTTTTCCTGTTCTCTTCTAAGACTCACTGGATGTCTACGCTTGGCTCTTGCCAATACCACTTTATGGCTATGGTTTTTAAACTTCTTGTTCTACATTCAGGATTAGAAACCTCTGAAAACATTAATTCAGTTCAAGCCTGCAGAATTTAGATGGCAAACCATCTACACCACCTAACATTTTCCAGGATGGGGAAAAAAACTTTTCATCTGCCTTCTGCTGGTACTTAAGGGGTGTTCTTATTTTAAAAGGTGAGAATATCTGTCTTCCTGGAAGAACTCCTGGGAAGTGTCCACGTTGAAATGCTGTTTGCAAAAGCGCATGGTCCAACTCCCATTCCCTTTGCAGCGCTGGCCGGCCGGCTGCCCCAGCACCCTACACCTCTGTCCCATCCCGTGTGTAGATGAGGCTGTTGACTGTGAAGTTGTAGTAGTGGTTGTACTGGGCTCCCTGGCTGCCGCTGCTGGGGTGGAAGGAGCTGTAGTAGGCAGGGGAAGGTCCCGCGACCCGCTGCAGCTGGTCTGGGGAAGGCACCTCCTGAGAAGAGCTGCTGGAAGGGGTGAAAGTGCCACTGCTCAGCTGTCCAGCAGAGAAGTTCCTGTGATGCAGGTCACTGCTGAGACCCCCCGTCAGCCGGCTGCCTCCGCCGCTCAGGGAGCTCATGCCGCTGAAGAAGGTACTGAGGCAGCTAGGGGTGGATGAAATGATACTGGAGGGAGAGGAGCTTTTGGGATGGTCTCTGGCAGAAGGTGAGGGGTCCAGCTCCGGGGGTGGGCTGTTTCCACATGGTTTGCCTGTGGCTGGGATGGGTCGCTCTTCCTCGGCCTTCAGGCCCCCCAGAGAGGAGGCCGCTGTGGCAGTCGCGGGGGCGTTGGGCTCAGAGCGCCGCTTGCGTTTGCGACGGAAGTTCCCGTTGTCAAACATCTTCTCACAGTTGGGATCTAAGGTCCAGTAGTTTCCCTTCCCTGGTGGAAAACAGGGGACACAAGAGAGAAAGTCAACTTCTGTGACAGCGAGCCCCACTGCTGACAGATAAGCAGCATCCATGTCTTGTCCAACTGGCACAGAACCCACATCTCTCCTGCACCTGTTCCTCCTCTCTCTATTGTCCAGTGCATGGGTCCAAAACCTGTCTCCAGGACATTTCCACTTCAATCCCTCCAATGCCCGAATGAACCTTAAGGCCACACAGAAGAGGAGAACCTCCCATCCCAAAGCATAAACAGATCTGCACCTCTACCTCAGACCTGGCTACAGAGAACGTGAAGAGGGGCTTCCCTTGCTCTGGCTGCCTCACAGAAGCTGGGGCACTTGCAGCCATCTCAGCAGTGGGTGACAAGGCAGTGTCCGGGCCACAGCTCTCAGAAAAGCTGATGGAGAGGCGGGCTGGCACACTCGGGCACACCGAGGGGACAGCAGACCAGCAGCACTGAGCTGCGGGGGCTGCAGACAAGCTGCCCCTCGCACAAGACTTGGTGCGAGGTGCTGTGGTGGCATCAGCTGTCCCCACTCGCCTCCTGCCCAAGGCCGGGACGGGCGCAGTGACCCCACAATGTCCCGAGCGGCTCCAGCCCGGCACGTCCCGGCCCCGCCGGGCCGGACCAGCGCTGTCCGGGCGCGCCTCCGCCTACTCCCGGGCACCGGCTGTGCCCCGGGGCCGGGCCGGACAGCGGCGGGCGGGGAGGGGAGCCGTGAATCACGGCCGAAGGAGCCGAGCCTTGCACAACAGGCGCTCCCGGGCTGCTCGAGGAGGGGGCGAGGGCTGGGGCCGGCCGGCCCCCGCCTACATCTCCCGCGGGGCAGCGCCGGGCCGGGCTGGGGCGAAAGAGGATGGTCACATCACAGCGCCCGGGTCAGGGGACGGGGGACCGCGGTCTCATCTCAGCGCTGGCCCCGAGGGGACGGGGAGCGCGGTGTCAGGACAGCGCCCGACTAGAAGGGGACAAGGGACCCGCCGGCCGCGGGGACGCTGCCGCCCCTCTCCCACGGCGGTGCCGGTGTCCGTGCACGCCGCTCCCCGCTGCCCCGCCATCCCTCCCGCCCGGCGCGGCGCCTCACCGGGGTCGTCCTCGTCGCGGGGCACCTTGCGGAAACAGTCGTTGAGGCTGAGGTTGTGGCGGATGCTGTTCTGCCACCCGGCCTTGCTGCGCTTGTAGAAGGGGAAGTTCTCGGCCACGTACTGGTAGATGTGGCTGAGGGTGAGCTTCCTCTCGGGCGCGCTCTGGATGGCCATGGCGATCAGCGCCGAGTACGAGTAGGGCGGCCGCACCAGCTTCAGCAGCTCCTCCTGGCTGGCCAGGCTCAGCCAGCTCAGCTCCGCACCGCCCGCCGACGGCGAGCCGGGCGCCGGGGGCGAGCCCACGAGCTGCCCGCCCCGCGAGCAGCCGTACGAGGCGGGCGGCAGGAAGGGCGCG
>VXAZ01007004.1:997350-1034675 GCA_013399875.1 Gymnorhina tibicen
GGGGAGCTGCGGGAGGCGCCAGGGATTTGGCTCCCGGCAGCGCGAGGGCAGCATCCCCGAGCCGGACCCGCCCCCCGAGCTGTGCCCGTTCCCCCCTCCCCCGTCGTGGGGGTCTCTCCCGGCGCTGCCCGGTCGCCCCCGTACCGGCCGCCCTCTCCCCGGAGCTGTCCGCTCTGCCCCAAGGCTCAGGGATGCGATCCCTCTTTCCTACGGATGCGATCGCCCCCGATCCCTTCGGCCGCGACGTTGAGGTCGGAGGGGGATGAGCATCGCTGCGGTTCCCCCGACGGGAAGGCGAAGGGTGGAATTCGCTTAAACTCTGTTCCTGAAGTGTAGTTTCGCCGCCCGTCTCCCAACAGCCGGGGCTGAGATCGCAGTTCATTAGCTTTGGATAAGGAATTGCTTTGGATAAGGAATTGCCCGAAATTAAACGAACACCACCGGCATGTTCGCTTGTACCGCGGGCGGAACGGGCCGGCGGGCGCGGGGCGAGATTTAGTGAAGAAAAGTTATTTTCGCCTTAGTGCTCCGGGGCAGCCTCAGGAAAAGCGCATCCTTTTGCAGAGAAAAAGCTCTCGGTGTTCATAACGATCCCGACAGCCGGGATCTACACAAGGACCAGCTCCGGCAAATCTTCTGGTCCGGGACAAAGCACACGTGTAACAACAAAAATACGGTCAATGGTGCGGGAGGATTTAGAGAGTCTTTGTCGGTCGCTTACCAGATACATGAGTTGTACATTTCATCCCCCGTTCTTAAATGGGGTTGTTATTCAGTTTTCTGCTGGTAAAAATGCCCCAAAATGCCCTTTCTGGTGTATACACGAAGCGCTCTCTGCAAGCGCCGGGTGTCTTGGTCTGACAACAGGATTTGAGGCAGAGAGGAACGTTTGTGAAAAGTCTTTGGTTTTATGCTTTCCATAAAATAGTTATAAATGCACATGTAAACCAGTGAAGCTTTCCCAAGCTGACTCCAATCCCAAATTTTTTTTTTGGTTGTGATCTAAGCAGGGATATAATAGCCGAAGAACTTTCAACTTCGTATTTCGTTTTAAAACAAGTGAACAAACATTTTTTGAGACGGAGAATAAATTAAAAGTGACTGTGTTAAAGAATTAGGATTTGGGGTTTTCTCCTTTAATCATAAGGAGAAGTGTTTGGGGGGTTTGTTGTTTTTTTTTTTTTTTTGGTTGGGTTTTTGTGTGTGTGCGTGTGTGTGTTTTTTTATTCTTCTGTTGTTATTTTGTTTCCGTCACTGTTGCTGTTGCCGATTTTATTTTGCATCCCTTAGGGAAAGACCTTCCCGTGTGTATTTGGATACCCGGAACAGCAGGAGAAAAGTTTACGTTTCGCAAGGTGCCTTTTCCCTTCTCAGCTTCCTTGCCTTTAAGATTTATAACAGCTCCTCATCTTTTTTAGAGCAGGGTCGCGCTGGCAAATGCCGGTTTGAAGTCTGACGGGACAACAGGCATCCAAACCAAGCAGTTTATGGGGAAATCACAGCTAGAAAGGACATTTAAAGGACAAGAAACAGGTTGAGTTTTAAAAAGCAATTTCCCTCTGAGTTTGAAGAGCTAAGCCGAAAATATTATTCTCTAAAATTACAACAAATCTGTGTTTATCAAAACCCCCTCGATCGTTGCAGGAGGGAGAGGAGCAGTCAGTGGTATCTCTGTATCGCTCGAAATTGAGGTTTTTGCTCCAGGGATTTGATGGTTTTGGGCAAAGGCAGAGCCATCTAGAGGAACAGCCTGGCTATGGCGAGGCGGGGAAGGCAGTTTCCCTCACAGGCATGGGGTGCTGCCTTCGAGCTTCCCTTAGCTGCTTTCTCTGCCTCCAACAAAGGAAACTGGTTAGAAAATAATGCTGAAATAGCTCTAATAAAAATGCGTGTCCTCAGAAAACTCCAGCTTGCTTTACCAAATAGTAAGGAATGTGAAACAAAAATAGCTTTAGAGAGGTTATTACATAGCTGGGATGGCATGGATATGCAAACCAACACTTAATTTAAAGAGTGGAGAGAATAAAGCTTTGATGGTGTGACGGCTGTAAAAACATTTAATTTTCTTAATGCATTTATCCTGCAAGTAGCGTGCAGTGTTGCCTCGAAACATCATCAGCTCTCAGTACAGACCTGTTGCTGTTCCCCTCTGCCAAGGCATGAGGAGAGCACGAAGAGATCCAGCACTCTGCCTCTCTGCTTTCTAAGTGCTGCTTTTTTTCTGGAGAGCTCTGGGAGACATTAGCCTTGCAGAAACGCACCGGGGAGCTGGCAAGACATGATGAAACACAAAACTGAAATCAGTTTCAAGGTAAGAGTGTGAGGCTACTGTCCATCACTGGGAGCAGACTTGGGGCTGGGTTTCAGCAGCTTTGTTGGCTCTGTGAGTGGGCAGTGAGGTGTGCTGGCTAGAGACGCCCGTGGCACCTCGAGCTGGGCTGAGCTGTATCCCCAGCCAGCTGTGATTAAGTGCAAACCTCTCCGGCCAGCTGCCTTGGGAAGTGTTTCAAGGCTTCCCAAGTCCTGCAGGAGAGCAAGGTCCTCCCCATCCTTGCCTGGTGCTGTCCCCACTGTTGGCTTAGGTGCTGTGCCTGTCCTTCTCGTGCATGCAGCAGCACTTTCCCCCTGTAGGAAGACACTGGCTTTGCCTCTGAGGCCCTGCTCCTCTGAACATGTAGGTACAGGCTCCACTTTCCTGCTGTGGATCTCAGGTGTGCGCAGCTGAACATGGAAACCTGAAAATGCCTCAGACCTGAGCGCCCAGCCCAGCAGTGGGAACAGATACCTGCACCCACCTGGATCTCTCTCCATTTCCCAAGGATGCTGAGCCTTAGGCACAGGGTATGTGTTGATGGAACAGAATGTAAGGGCCCATATTAGCTGCTCTTGGCTTTACCAGGAGGATAGAGAAACCAGGACCCCTTCAGTGGCTCCAAATTTCTGCAGTGAAGCAGGAACCACAGGTTTGCTTTGTTTTGGCTGCATTTGCAGTCTAAGTCTCGCTTTTTCCCCAGGGCTGGCGAGGAGCAAGGTGGTAGCTCTGTGGTCCACGTACAATCTGTTCATTAAGAATTCTTTTATATCTTTCTCCAAAGTGATCAGTGAAATTGGGAATGAGTTTTTCATCCTCAGAGGCAAGATGGAAAAATTATCTTTTCTCTTGAAGTACTCCAGTGTCTCCACCCTCAAGAACAATACGGAATTGACTAAGAGCAGCTCAAATTAAATTTAAGATCTAGTATCACTCCTGTCTTTAGAGCCAAGCATATTCCTCCCTATTTTGGGTACTTTACACCTATTAATATGCTATAAGAACATCTCTTTTTTCACTCAACCCCTGATTTGTCCTGCAAATGGCTGACATAAAATATCTGATGGTGTGCAATAAATGTTTCATTCAAATGCTGTGAATTTGGGAGGGTGTTCTGTGTACATGTACACAGGTTAAAGTAATTTTTATCCCTTACCTAAGGAGAATGATGTATATTCCTCCCTCTCTCTATCTAGTCATCCGCTGGACTGAAGTTCTGGACATCTAATTTTGCCAACTTACCTTATGATAAGATCAGAGGTTTTCAAACCTTTTCTTGATTTTTCTACAACGTTTCCTGGGGAGGTGTTCTTATCCCATGATGTTCAGGCTACCAACAACAGGCTTGGTTTGGTTTTGTTTCGAGTTCACGGCCTCTGTTAAACTCTGCAGGCTGCAGACCGAGGGTTAACATTTTGGAATATTTATATTAATATTTTCTGAGTGCATTTCTGTGCTGCTGAGTGTCATGGAGCCCCTGGACATGGCCACGAAGCAAGAAATAAATCATAGTTCATCTCAAGCTGTAGGTGCTGCAGCCCTTTAGGCTGCTGGGAGCAAACACAATGGCTGAAAGGAGCAGTTCTGCTCTGTGTCCACTTCTTGATGTTTTTTTATGGCTGCTGTGCTTGCACAAGTGTTTCTGTGGCTGGCTGGGGCACTAATCTGGTTTGAGAAGAACACCCTCTTCCCTATCCCTTTTTTCCCCCCTTTTTCTTATCCCCTCAGGTTAGTTTTAGCTTGGGCCTGCCTAGCCCCTTCCTGAGTGAGAGCTTGTTAGCGACTGATTAGCCGAAGTTTTGATAAAAGCTTCATTGTTTGTAACCCCTGTAAACTACCCGGAGCTGTGCTCCTAATAAAAGTAGGATTAAACAGACACCTTGGGAGTGAGACAGTTGCAAGTGGGAATTTCACAGTTTTGAGGGACTGAGGGATGTGGCCAGGCTTCAGTAGCTCTGCGTATCAGAAGTGATTTTACCAAAACTGGGAAAGGAGCCTGACTTGTGTTTTGCGGGGGGGAAAGGAACCTGGTGGGAGACAGAAGGAAGTCACCTGTTTGTGGCTGGATTAAGCATATGCTCCAGGGCTTTGGAAACATTTACAGAAGTTCTCAGCACCCTGCATTCCTCCAACCTCTCCTCAGGCTTAAGATTCATAAAAGTGTTTTGAAATCCTCACTCTGATCCCATGAATTTAATCCTTCCTTATTTTATTTTTGCGGCAGTAAAAGAGTCCACTTGGCAATGACGTGTGCCTGACTTGGTATTATTGGGTTGTCTCTTTTCTGGGAGGAGTGTTAAGCAAGGGGCTTCTTCCCTCCTGCCTAAAGCAAGAAGTTGACCTGGGCTGAAATAAAGCGTCTCTGTGCTTTTAAAGGTTTTTGATGTGTAATGGAACATTTGAAATAGAGCTTGGTGCTCTGGGCTGGTTACTCTGTAGTGATCACTCCTATAGGGTAAGGGAAAGGCCAATCTCTTCTGGTCCTAATTCATCTGAATAAGCCACCTCCGCTCTGGAACGAGTAGTAGAAACAGAAAAACATAAATTTATGGTCAGCTAAGGTAAAAATAACCAAAACTATTAGTAGATAAAGGCAGTGGCTGCCATCCCCATCACCACAAGGAAACGGAGGAGTATTAAATTAATATTTCTTTGCCATGTTTGTCTGGGGCACAAAAAAATCAGATAGTGTGTTAGTTTCAGGTGCTGGTGAAAGAGCATTTTGGGCTCCATTAATAACTAGGGATTATGTTAAATAGCAACCACATAAATGAAATATTTCATTATCAGCCAGTCCTGGTAATTTACAGCCAGGGGTTTCAGAACTCTCTGAACCAGGAACATATCATGTGGGCCATTAATGCTGGCTTTTCCTTTTGGGACACTGGGAGGATTTTAGAGCACTAAGAAAGCAGATATTGGCTCCTTTTTTAAAAGGATTGGGGCAAATGATTTGGGTGATGCTGTAACTGTCAGCTTGTCACTGTTAAAGGCAAGAAATGGGTGGGTGCATCTCTTAATTAATGATTAATTTCCTTCTTAAAGGAAGACAATGACCCAGTGCCAATGAGTGTGTGTAGCTAGAAAACAGACCTTGTCAAATTAATTTGCTGTTGTTCTCCAGAAAGAGGGAGCAACTCTTGATGCAACAGATTTCTGAAAGTACTTGATTAGTTCCATCTTGGAAGTGGATTTTACAAACTGGTATAAAATCACCACGGTGCAAATTAAGTGGATCCAACTGGTTAAACCAAGATGCCAGAACGTCACCGTGAGAAATGAATCCTTGAATCTCAGGGAAATTTGGTTCATTATTCTGTTTTGTCATCGATTTAGGGGAAAAATGAAGAATCATTGTCTACCAAATGTGAAGCAGTCTAAAACTGAGGCTATGGAGTGTTAAATAATGAAGAGAGCAGCTCTCTGACACAGAGCTACCTCTGCCTGGGAGTGGGGGGCAAATGGCAGGGTGTCTTTTGATATGGAAAAGCAAAAGGATACATTTAGGGAAAAAAGCTGAGATTGAAGAGGTGATGCAGTCGGTCTCAGAAATTATTAATTTTTTAAAAGGTTATTGTAGTTCTTGAAACAATCAGCTGTTCCTTGTTGTGCTTTTGGGGTGAATGAGGCATAGGAATAAGAAACTGTAATAATTTCGTATTGATGCTGTATGAAATTGTGATGGCACCTATAAAATCATGAGTAGCAGCGTAAAGTAACAGGGGTGAAGTTGTTTATTATCCAGTTAAATACAATACAAATACCCTATGGGATTTAAACTAAAACTGGGACCATGTTTGTGAGCAGATACCACCACACAATGTGCAGCTATGCCTTGAAGCTTCTCAAGGAACTCTCTTTAATTACTTACAGGAAGGGAATATTATGGGTGACTTGCTTGTAGTCTATAAATATCCATGCAAGAGCTGGAGCGTGAGGATAAAGGACAAAGTCAGAGCAGGAATCAGGGGCCAGAACTGAAGCAGGACAGAGAGAAGGGGCTCGGTTCAGCTGGTCACACAGACACAGCTGACCACAGTGACACTTTAAGGCTACTGTAAAGAAACATTTTGAGATCCTGTTCACTCTTCTTGGCCACGTAGATGCTATCTGGTATCTCCAACTCAGTCAGTGTCTGATGAGGGGAAGTGGTCCAGCAAAAGGATCTCTGCTAACGGAAGCTGTGGCCAGCAGAAACAGGAATCTGAGATCACTTTGGGTAAAATCCCACTGTTAATGAGACAGTTAGAGGTGTACCAGCAGAATACCATGTGCTTTTGAAAATCAGGTGGACAGACAAGGGAGTGACACCACCCAGGAAAACCTTGTTTTGAGGCAGTGATGTGAAACATGAGAGAGGCATCAGCAGGAATCACGCTCATAGAAAGAAAACCCCTGTAAACTCAAGATTTGTCACCTTACAGAAATAAGCCTTTCTGTTCAGGGCTGTGGAAGAGGTTCCCTGATGCTCCCAGCTCTATGGGCTCATATGACAGACGCCAAGGAAAAACTTCCTTGATTTCTTTGAAGAATTTTGGGTGATTTTGCTACCAGTCAAGGCGTGCCTAAGCCTGACCTTGGGAGTGAACCTCTCATGTGCCCAGTGACTGACATTTGTGACTGACTGGCACATGTCAAATACTGGCAAAGGCAATGCTAACCAGGACAGATATGGCAAGTGCCCCCAGGATTTCATGAGGCTCTACAGACTCTACATAAGCAAAAATAAGTGCAAGTGCAAAACTAAACAGGCAGTGGAGCTGAAAAGCTCTGATTGGCATTTAAGAAGACCAAAATTAGCAAGGAGGGGAAGAGCAAGACCTGTGTTTCTCCTGGGGTCTTCTGCAGCCATAGTCTCATCACCTGTCTCAACAACATTTATTTAACACTGCTTGGTGAGAAAGAAAGCAGGCAGCCACTGAGCCTGCGTGTTGGAAGACATTCTCCACCTGGCCAGTGCTCAGCAGGATGTATTGGTGAAAAGATATATCCTGAGCAGGCAAACATGGAGCAAAAGTCAAAACATCAAGGTTAGTCAAGGAGAATTGGTTTAAAAATAAGGCAGCATTTTAAAACATTCACGTGAAAGTCCAAATCAGGATGGATTTTTATATTTGACATTATGGAAGAAGAACTAGTGTATCCTCCACAGCATTAGTGTTGAAGAAAGCTCCCTGCTTTCAGAGAAGGACAGACTGAAGAGATGGGAGAAATATTACCAGTTTTTAAAGATGGCCCTTTACATCAAGAGATTTAGAGATTCGCAGTGTTTGGGAGATTATAATGCTTCAGAAGCAGGTTGAAAAGACCTTGCTAGCAGAGGTGCAAAGAAGGCTGAGAGAATTGGAATTGTTCATCCTGGAGAAAAGAAGGCTCTGAGGTGACCTTTTTGCAGCCTTTCAGTACCTGAAGGGAGCTTACAAGAAAGCTGGAGAGGGACTTTTTACAAGGGCATGTCATGACAGGACAAGGGGCTTTAAACTGATAGAGGGCAGGTTTAGATTGGCTATTAGGAAGAAATCCTGTGCTGTGAGGGCTGTAAGACGCTGACACAGGCTGCCCAGAGAAGCTGTGGCTGCCCCATCCCTGGAAGTGTTCAAGGCCAGGTTGCATGGGGCTGTGAGCAACGTGGTGTAGTGGAAGATGTCCCTGCCCATGGTAGGGGGGTTGAAATTGGATAATCCTTCCAACCCAAACCATTCTATAATTCTGTGAGAGGTCAGGAGACTGAGAATTCTGAGGGGCTGAGAATGGATCCATGTGGCTGTGGCATGGGTCACTGGCCCAACCAGGCACTTGTATGTTATCAGGAAAGAAAAGATCCCTTAAACAAGGAAAAGAGTTCCTAGTAGGTGACTTCCCACAAGGGACCTTCCAAATTTTGTATGTTTCCTGATACACAAGCAGATTCCTCACTGGGTTCCTTGCTGGAGGTTTCAGAAGGTAGATTCATTTCCACAAAGCAAGAGGGACAGTACAGCAAAACCAGCTCAAGAGGCTGATCCCTGGCAAGTTCAGAGATATCAAGAAGCACTTCAGCTCTTCAGTTGCACAATTTCAAAAAGTCATTTGACCTGGTATGTTGCAATAGGTGTGTGGAGTGTCCTAGGGCTATATGATATGTGTAAGAGGCTGCTGAAAAACATTATGAGGAGGTGAGGTCAGCAGTCCTGGTCAAGAACAAGCTGAACAACTGGTTCAACACAATGACTGGTAGCAGACAGGGTGACTTGATAATTCACAGTAGCTTCTGGAGCTGCCTGTAGAAAGTGAAGGATGGAGTTGGAGTCACCAAAGACTTTGGGCAAAGACAGAAGATCAAAAACCTGAAGGTGATCGCATCTCCAGCGGTGGTGCCGGTTCATCAGATGTGCAGAGTCAGGTTGCTGTATCCCATGATGAATGATGCAGATCAAACACTGGCATGAGCTAGGCAAAGGCCAGGAGGAAAGGGAGAAAGGATGAGAACTACACAGACAGGGAGCAGCCGGGTGGACAAGATGGACAGCCCCGTTTATCTGAGATATTTTACCATACAGGTCAGCAGCAGATCCCTCACAGAGATCTGAAGGAGGATGTAGCTGGCACATGTGGGCGTAGATCAACTGAAACAGCCATGAAAAGACACAGAGAAATGATGGAAGCAAAAATCTGGCAACAGCTGGTCCCTGTCCTTGCTTTGTGTGCAAAGAAATGAATGGTTGGGAAGGTGAAACACAAAAAGACAGCTGGTGTTTGCAATGAAGCGTCACGGATGGTGGGACTGTGCCAGGACTGGGACAGTCAGCAGGAGGATGTGCAGAAAGTCATCTCTGTGAGGAAGGTCTGACTGCTGCAAGGATGAATAATCTCCCACAAGACACCCTGTTCTTTATTCTGGTAAAGGGAAGAGGATTAAGATCCAGATGTTAACAGAAACAAGTTCATTGCTTTTCATTTGGATTTTTTTGTTGTTAGTTTACAATTTTCCCAACAGAGCTGTGGACCCTTACATCCTGCATTTGCACCTGCCTCTGCGAGCAGCTACTTCTTAGTATTCCCCCCCAGACCCTTTGGGTCCACAGTCTGTGGATCGAAGGGGTGGAGGACATAAAAAAAAGGAACCTGTGTTTGCTGAGCACAGAGGAGCACTTGAGAATGATTTGTAACTGCCCTTTTTGGTTATAAGTCTGTGGGTCAAAAAATAAAGGGCAAACCTCTCTGAAAATGGGAGATGGCAAAGACAAGGGAACTGGGAGGGAAGAGGGACAAAGAGCAGGTTTTTGCATGCAGCAGTTGCAGTTCATCTGCGAGCAGTGAAGCCACTTTGAGTTTCCAAATGTGGGACCTGTGTCCCCAGGTCACCCAGGCAGACAGAGCCCTGACAGACAGCAACCAGCACCAAGCATGTGGAAGAGGCAAAATCCAACTCAAATTTCCACATTCTCCTCTTGACAAGGAGAGTGTAATCTGGCTCTTTACAAGGCAGGAGATTCCTGCAGAGTGGTGATTTCACATCGCATAGTCCCAAAGTTTTGGATGGGATCCCTTAGGAAAAAAAAAAAAAATGTTCAGGATCGAGAGAACCAGATGATTTAATCTGGGTTGTAGGAAGGGTGAGTGAGATAGAGGTGATTGAGCAGCATCAAAGGGTGACAATCAATTTGAATTTCCCCAGAAGTGATGTTGATGCCTGCGTTGCTTCTCCCCGTGCTTTTTCTTTAATTAAATACCGAATGTTCCATTAGTAGTTGGAATAACATGCTGTTCTTGGGGAAAAGAAAACCCAAGTAATCCCTTTATCTGCTAAAATAGATGATTTCTAGTAGATTAAACAATGGCCTTTCAGCTACCAGAGCATAGTTCAGGCCATAATTGAAGTCCTCTCCTTGGCCTCTCCTCGGTCCCTCGCAGCCAGCAGCCCGTGGAGCCCCATCATCAGAGATAACCTCAGTGACTCTTGTCTGCAGTGAGTGTTTCTCCAGATGAGGAGATTAGTCAGAGATAAAGCATATTACCTGAAAATAATAAGTGATTACGGTCCCGGACTGTCTCTCCACATTCATTTCATGCTGGTTAACCCTTGCAAAACTGGCTGCTGGTTGGGTTTAGGTCTTTAAAGAGGAGGGAGGGTGAAGGAAGGTTTCCAGTGCCTGAGTGGAAAAGGAGAAATTTCACCTTTTGCTGTCTGTTTCATTGTCTGGATGGGGATTTGCGGGAATGGCAGGAGGCCTGGCTGCAGCCCACATCCGTGGAGGAGCTGGAGCTGTGCCCTGTGGGGTTCTTGTGGGATGCCATCATCCCCTCCTCCCCGTGCTGGTCAGCTGGAAGCTGTGAGGACTTAAAACTGCCCTGCAAGTCATCTTCCATTTGCCTGATAGCAACCCAGGAGAATACTGGGTGCCCAGAACACACACAGTGGTTCTATTTCCACTGCTGCATTGAGCAGGACTGTGCCATGGGCCCAGCCAGTGACCTGCAGTAGTCCATGCTGTCCAATTATTAGCATGGACCAGGCATGTTTTGGGATTTACAGTACTGTCCCATCCCTGGGCATGGCTCAGAGGCTATAAACTTCTCCAGTGGGCAGTTTCCATGGGACCAGGCTGTTACTGGGAGTGCTGGCTGGGCTGTGTGGATGGGAGCTTGGAACGCAGAACAGACCCTGGTATTTTTTCAAGCACGGATGCAGCTACTCTGACTTGACAACACAAAACCATTTATAGCTTCTGTATTCATTCAACAGCAAGAGATCCAGAGAAATACAAAAACCTTGCAAGGTTTTTATAGCAAATTTTCAACGTGTCTAGAAGGAAAAATTTATCATATAGTGGTTTTCTAGAAATTCAGGTGGTTGCCTAGGGAGGATGGAGACAAGAAATGTAAACGAAAAAGCTGAAGAAATGCCTTGAAATCTGCTTATGGGGCTGTCTGTTGTTACCACTGCTGGGAGTGAGTTCCTGTGCTGCAGAAAGTGTCCTGGTGGGAAGATAATTTCCTTGGGCTCCCTGCAAATATTACAGGTGAAGTCCTGGCCCCGTTCAAGTCACTGGGAGTTTTGTGAGCCACTTCATTAGCACCACGGCCATTTCATTCATTAAAGGCTCCTTCCCAGCTCCTGTGCCATTACAGCATCCTCTGTCTGTCATCAGGCTGGTCTCCCTGAGTGAGGGGCGAGCAGGTTCATCCTTCTTCCTCTAAATGCTTCATCAGCCGCTCCCTTGAAAACTGTAAATAAAGGCCGCTGGGGATAGCTTTTCTGCTTGACCCCTCACCTGAAATGAAAATAAAGGTGACTGAATTTCATCCTGACGTGGAGCTCCTTCCCAGGCCGGCTCTTTCCCGTGGCTGTTGACAGTTACCTGCCAGGCCCCATGGTTACCTTTGATTTTGCCGTAACGACATCTCCGTGCTTCGGATGGCTCTGGGACTGTAATCCCCTCTGCAGCCTTAACCAATTTATGGGGTAACCTGAGACCAGGCTCTCTCTTCCCCGTGATTTTTCCACTTGTTAACACTCACTGAAGGCATCAACAAACTAAATGCAGAGGGTTTATTTTGTTGCATGCCCAGGGTTGGTCAATATCTGCATGCACAGCTGCTGTGAATCTCGGCCTTTAGAGAGCTGCTGCATGTTCTTGCCACATGAAAGTGGCACAGTGTTTTATTTCCCCAAGTGTGCTGCTAAAACAAATGCTTTGTTAGCAAAACCCAGGCAATGCTCCAAGGAGCTGTTAAGAGCAGAAGTGAGGATTCAGCAAAGTGGGATTAATCCACGGTTTTGCCATAGATTTTCTGTGTGATCTGTAGCTTGCTTCGTCTTTAAAATCCTTCAAGTCAAAGTCTTGCTGTGTCTCATGTTTAGATGTAAGCTTTTCAGGGCCAGGGCTTTTTTGTTTGCATAGCAGCTTTTATAAAAAGTCCCTGATCTCTAGGGAACCATCCTGGCATTAGGGGAGGACACGAGTTCTGGTCCCTGCTCCCTAACTTGTATTATTTGGCTTTTCTAAAGGAAATCTTAGGGCAGATGATTTACACAACGACGGAAGTAGAAGGAGGATCCCTGGGGAAAGCAAACACTTGAGACTTCAAGGTGGGATGACTTCGGTGGCACACTTCTCCAATGGCCATCTGATCCAGGGGGTGCCCGCTTCCTAAGCACAGATCAAAGACAAAAGGTGACTTCTGAAATGACATGCAGCCACCTCTCGCATTGCTTAAATTCTCTCCTCCTGCTTGTGTTTGATCTCGCTTTACTTTTCCTGTCACTGGAAGCAGGTGGTTGCTTTATTCTCCCCGACAAGTTTAGATGAGCTGAACAGCTCTAATGGCTGCAGTGAGAGAATCTCCCAGTGGCATAGCCAGCCTAAACTTCGGAGCAGTGGAAAAGCTCCTCTTCACTGTAGCCAGGTATGGATGAGGTCTGGATGAGTGATTCGGAGTGGTTGTTGTCCTGCCAGACTTGCCTTTAAGAAGCAGATGTGGTTGTAATGTGAGGTGACACTCGAGGAAAGCCCAGGAGCTCCTCCAGGCCTGTGGGCATACAGCTGGAGGGTTTTCATGATGTGCTAAAAATGCACATTTCCTCTTTTTGCATTGTTAGGAAAGGCTGTGCTTGTTGTTCTGGGCTCTGCTGACTGCTGGTGAAAATGTCCAGCACAGACCAAGAGATCTGCCACGAATGTGATCACAAGTGACAGGGATAAGTCAAGCCAATGTCATATTGTAACCAGAGCTACTTTAGATCAAGAGACTCCCCACACTTGGGTCACTCTTGTGCGCTGCTCTGAATTTTGTCTGTTTTTCCTATTTCTCTGTAACACTGCTCTGCTTTACTCCTGTGAGCCTGTCTCTAATTTTAACCTGCTTCTTCCAAGGAGAAAGAGGAGCAGAATTTACCTAACAGGCAAGCTCCTAACAAAGCCTGGGATACCTGATACACATAATGGTCCCAGAGGCATGTTTACTTTGGACTGAGTGAGTGAGTGAAAACCATTTTGGAAGGACTTTTTCACCTCCAGCAACTTAACCTAACGAGGAGAAAAGTGATGTGGTTAAAGGGCTGTTTAAACAACGGCATTAGGGAGCAGATTTAGGCTCTCCAACAATACCTGTATGTATTTGCCTTACACAGGTGCATAAATATGCCATGATTTATATCACAGGACACATCACATAGGCAGTGATGAGATTTCAGCCATCCTCTGCTGATGGATGATTTTTGGGGGCTAATCAGGGACAAACATTTGATTGTTTTAGCAGGTTACAGCAGAACTGCCCAAAGATTTGGAACACCATGACTGAGTTCACCAGCTGCCCTTGTCTTCTGCACAGAGGAGTGACTGTGTTAGAAGGAGTTTGGCTTTGAGGGCTCAGTCCTGTAAGTGCTTTAGGTGGCTGGAAGAGAGCAACAGGATTGGATTTAGGCTGAAGGACGCTGCTTGTTTCTGCTCACAAGATGCCATAAATGCCCCCACCAATTTAACAAGAAAACAGGAGAGAAGGATGAAACAACTCCATGGGAAACGTGCCCATGCTGGACTGCTGCACTGCCATAAAAGTTCATGTTTTTAGACCCAAATGGGTGGCTGACCTCCTGCTGACAGAATGGGCTGTCAACACTCGTCCCTTGAAGAAGAGTCCCCTCCTTGCACTCTGTCTCCTGGTGGTGATAACCTGAATGGAGATTCCCAGATTACACCCTGCCTCTTCCACGCACTGGGGATCCTGCTTACCCCTCACTTCCCTCTTTCAACATCCTCACGAGGGCAATGAATCTTATTCCTGGCCCAAGGAGCACTTGTCAGGGGCTGGGATGACAGGGAAGTGTGTCCTCCTTAGCCATGTTTTTGTGCATGGAATTGTTAATAGCTGAGATGGTTCCCCCAAACCCTGCCAGTGCCCAGAGCAGCGCCTTGCACGAGGGCAGTACCGGCTTAGAGAGAACTCCTGCATTTCACAGGTGAAAAAAGACAGCAAAAATGGTAAGTTAGGGCCAAACTGAGGTGAAATTTTTCTCTGCATCATGTCCTCTATGCAACTGCAGTCTTAACTGAGGTTATGAGATTGACTTTCCAGACAGAAATTCCCCACTCTGTGCACAGGGGGAATGACCAGAAAGATGCCAGGAAGGATCTGCACAGGTCAGGTACATAAATCTCCCGGTTTACATTATAAGTAAGATCCTTGACTCTAACTTAAACTCTTCCTATCTGATTTTAAAGGACCTGAGCTCAGCTATCACACAATTTGGCCCACTGACAAATTCTCTCAAGGTGCTACTAAAACACATAATTGTCTGCCTTTGACTTTCTGGTCCTGGCTGACTTGTACTTTGCTTCTGTGCATGCACGTAGCATGATATGGAGAGGCCAAAAGCACCAGTACCCTCTGGAAACTTCCCTGGATGTCTGGAGTTATCGCTGCCTTGAGAAACGGGTGCTGCCATGCAGGTGAGTGGTTTAAGCTCCTGAGTCTGGGAATCTGAGCCATCGTCTCCTTGGAGTATTGTGAAAATAAACCAATTATTTAAGAGCAATTTCCTCCTGCAGGTGTTTATTTGGTCTTCAGCACTATTTTCTGTCTCAGGGGTGTGCAGAGAGCTACACAGAGAGCAGCCATGCAGGACACAGCTTTCTCCAGATCTGCACTAGCAACGAGGAGGCAAATAAGTTCTCTTGGAGGCAGAGGAAGGTGAGAGCTGGGAGTTTGTTCCTATCCACTTCTAATTGGGATTATGCTGGCAACGATCAGCCACATCTTTTGATATTTGGGAAGAAGAAAGGGCAAACTGAACAGCAACAGTGGGGTGCTCCTGCATAAACTATTCTGGCAAAATGCCTTTTAATTTCATGTGAGCTGTGCCTGCGAGAAGACGGAAGGATCAAGCTATCATCAAGAAAGATTAGGATTTGGAGCCAGGTTTTGGAAATTTTCTCCTATCTCAGTAATGAATCAGACACCTTAGGTGAAATTCGGATCCTACTGAATAAGCATTTTCTTTTTTTGTGTTTACCAGGGCCAGGATTTCACCCCTAACTTCAAATATTCCCAAACACTGCTGTGCCTGCAGCTTGGAGCTAGTTGCCAATGTTACATCCTAAAATTGTATCTCATTTATATTTTCCTTGTAGGACCTGATTTTGCTCCCCATGATGGGGGTTCCAGTGCTGAGTTCAAGATGATGGGACTGTCCCTCTTTTACTCTGCTGTGTTACAGAACTGTGATACTTTAAAAGTGATCCTTCTTCATTTATATTATTCCTGATAATTCTAGATTGCAGGCTTGGTTTCATTTACATCAGAAATAGGATCCATTTTCTCTACCCGGGAAGGAAGACACTCTCAAGGGCTTACTGATATTTGTGTGTTTGACTTCAAGGCAGAAGTTTGTTCCTAATTAATTGAATAAGTGCTTTAATCCCTGGCCTGAGGGCTTCCCATAGAGCATTAGCTGTATTAAGAAGGAAATGGAGTGTAATCCCTTTAATATAAGCACAGGAGAACATGAGAGTTTCACATTTCTGGAAATAGTTTCTTTCCTTGTTGCATTATTTATTCTAATATTAATTTGCATAAAATGCAGTGAGGGTGAAGGGCTTCTCCTCTTTCCTGACACCAGTGCAGAGCTGTCAGCAACACACAACCCTTGCCAGAGCATCCTTGGGCTCCAGTTGCACACTGGTGCCTAGCAGTGTGCAGAGAGAAATAACTTGTGGAATTCAGCTCATTCCGACAGTGCCTGTGAACACAGGCCCGTGACTGGCTCTCCTCCTGGAGCTGAGATCTCCTCTTCCTGGCTCATCACCAGCATTTTCCACTATTTGTATCACTGCAGTGGCAGACAATCTCATTTCTGAACCAGTGGCTGCACTAGGGTCATGTGCAGCTACAGAAATTGGACCCTTGGATGAGATTCAGCTCACCAAACCCAGGTTTTCTGGGTTTATTTCAGCCCCAACTATGTACCTGCATTGGTCACATGAACTGGGCTGAGTGAGCCAGGAAGTCAGGATGGATCAGCTCACAGGGAGATGTCCTCCTTGTATACACCCAAAATTTGGCAAGATTAGTTTTTTGGTGAAATGCATCCAAACCTGGTCAATGCTCAATGTGTTTTAAAGAGTAAATACTGCTCTGTGGATCTGGTGTGGTGTTCCTCTCTAGTCATGGGACAGAGGACTCCATTTGAGCATCCCCTGCTGCCTCATCAGAGGAAGAGAATGGCAGCATCTCAAGGGGACAGTTAGGTGTCCTCAGCCACCCTCTGAGTCCAAGAGGGGATCCCTGCCTGCCCTAATTCTGCAGTGTTCCCCATCCTTCCATGCAGGGAGGTAAGGATGCTATCTTCTGCTCAGCACACCCACAGAATATGTCCTTTTCTCCTCAGTTTCCCCATCTTTTGCTCACCTCTTTAGCAGGAGTTGGGGGTGCTTCAAGATCTCACGAAGGGCAGGCTTTGCCCCTCTCCTGGTCAAGTGTCCCCAGCACGGCTGGCTGCAGCTGTAGAAGTGGGTAACAGCCCCTCAGCATGATTGTTGGGTGCCTTCACCTCCAAGAAACAACCCCCTCAGGCTCCCCTTCCTCCACCAAGGCCTCCAGGGTTCTGAAGTTCAGTGGTGTCACAATGGAGTTTTCCTTTGACCCTGGAGACACCATGACCATACAAGCATTGCTGGATCCCATCACTGATGTTCCCTGTCCCGGGAGGGGTCACACCTGTTCACCCTCTGGGTCACTTTGGGGGTGCTGGTGCTGGGATGCCTCCATCTCATCCTTCCTGGGTTCCAACAGACTGCATCCCCTGAAGTGTCCATCTCTGTATGTCCTGCTTGGGTGTATTTTGCTTTGCTGAAGTTGGGCGAAATCAGTCATACTCTGCCAATTTGAGTATTTCAGCCCCAGCTGAATCCCCTTCCTCCTGCCAGTAGCCACCTTCAGATCTCCAGTTCCCTCATCCCTGGAGGTGGGATGGAGGAGAAGATGTGGTCTGCTGGTTTTTAACTGAGTGATTTTTCTGGCACAGGTTCCTGATTCACCATGGAGATAGTGAGGAATGCAAAGGCCTGGAAGGTGAAGTACACACAGGACTCTCATCCTCATTGGTGTTCCAGTAATGGGTCTGGCTGGGTCTGCTGGTCTGGGGAGATAACAGGAACTGGTGGCAATGGAATTCTGCATCCTGGCCAAAGGCAAACACTGGCCTGGGAAACCCAGAGGGGGAAAAGAGTGAAATGTTAGAAAAAAAGGACTGAGAATATAAAAGATATTCTTGCCCAAGGTGGGTGACTGTTGGCAAGGCACACAAAGCCCTCCCTAAGGTGCTGTGTGCTGCTGCAGTGTCCCTAATCACAGGGACATGGCAGTGCAGCCCCTGCCTGGGCTGGCCAAGCTACCCCTGCATGGTGGACATGTGTGTGTAGCGGTAGAGATCACAGTTAACACCTGCAATCAGAGCTCATCTCCCCCAGCCTTGCCGTGCATTGATGAGTTATCATGTTTAATGCTTCGGCATAGGAACAGCTCTGGAGCCAGCCTGAAGGCTCGTCTCACCAGCTTTCCTGGCTCCAGCAGTGCTCATGGTGCATGCTAAGGGACAAGACACACAGATAGTGCTCTCTCCCTAAAATCCTCTCCCTATCTCCAGAAATTTGCACCGCAAGGATTTCTGGTGTTAGGGCAGATGTCGCTGGCTTTATATCCCCTGGCAGAGTTTTCCTCCATAGTTTCTCCAATGGCTCTGCAGAATGAGTATTGACATTAGCCAGCTCTTTAAATACATGATAAGCACATAGCAAATGTTACTGAAATAGAAGATGGAGGCATGTGCTGATTTAACCTGAGTGACACTGGACCTCAGCAGCTGATCAAAGTATTTCGGCAGCTCTGTATTAGTGCTCTGCCTGGGGCCATTTGGGCAGTCAGAGGAGGTTTGAGGAAGGCAGAAGGAAGGTCTTTGTTGCAAGAGAAATCCTGGGACAAGAAGAGCCCCAGAAACCATTGCCAAAAGAATGTAGGACCTTCCCGGCCACCCTGCTTGGGGCTTAACTGAGCAAGGGGTCGCCCTGTTGGCCTGGCACCAGGTGGCCCAGAACAGCTCATCCTCGCCTGAGCTATGAGGGAGCATTTTGGGTTCATATCACTGCTTTTGAAGGCTTCCTCCAATTCTTAGTGTTTCCTTGTGCTTGCCTTCTCTCGCTTCCAGCTGCCTCCCGCACTGGACAAGTACAAGAGCATATACCGGAAGGACTTCTGCTGGCAGGACGACTACCACTCACCCATCCAGGCACATGTACCGGTACCGTGCCCTTTTCCTGCCTCGGATCCCCAGCCCAAGCTGTCAGCTCCCCTCTCAGGACAGCTGGGGGCTGGGATGGTGCCAAGGAGGCAGCAGGAGTGGGTGCAGTCTGCAGTGCTGCGGTCCCCACGGCTGTGACCCACCAGCAGGTCCCACCACGCCCAAATGCCCTTGGCTTGTGCCCCCGTCCCTCGTGCGGGAAATCCCCCTTGCACCCTCCGGTAAAGCTGTTGGTGGGGAGTGATGCTAATTACGCTCATTAAGTCAGGGCACTAACGACTGCTTGCTGAACCGGTGCCGAAGCCTTGGACTCCGATTGCTGCCCGTGGGGCTGGTGGGTGCGTCAGGATTAGACCCATCCCGGTACTGCCTTGAGGAGGGGGACTGCGTTTGGGATGGAGAAGGCTCCTTGCCCTGACACGGGCCTGAGAGGACTTCTGTGGGGAAGCTGGGGTTGTTTTTTTTCTAATCTCCTTGCAGTGCGAGCGACCCCCTGAGCTATTTAATCTGATTTGCCTCGCTCCGCCTGCCCTGGCCTAATTGCTTGTGGCAGCCCGGTGGGGACAGCTGCGGTTTGCACTGGGCCACTGCGGAGAAGTGGTGGGGGGCATGTTCGGCTGCTGGAGTGCTTTGGGCTCATATGCTCATGAGAGAGGGAAAAAGAAGTTGAGGCTGGGGAGGAAAAGGGAGGGGGTAACAACAGAGAAATCATTGTGTGAGGGTGCCCGCCGGGGCAGAGGGGCTGTGTGTGGACACTGCTGCCATCCCTGCCTGGGCAGCAGCCTGGGGAGCCCCCTCTCCCTCTCCCTCTCCCTCTCCCTCTCCCTCTCCATCTCCCTCTCCCTCTCTCTCTCCTCCTGCCCCGGGGAGCACTCCCGCTGCCAGCAGCCTTCATTAGCGCTCCTGCTCGGGGCTCCCGCTGTTCTCCGGGCTGGCCAGGGCTTCCCGGGCAGCCCCAGCCTTAGGTGGATGCTCTGCTTCCAGGAGCCCGGAGCCCGGCTGCGAGGGCAGGGTTTAACCCCTGCCTGCTGGAGCGAGGTTTCCAAGCCATGCATCTCATTTTTTCCCTTTTTCTCCTTTTCCTTTATTTATTTCATTCAAATTTTTAAATTTTATTTTTGGAAGGCTGCATGCTTCCTGTGGAGGTGCTGGTGTAGTTTGGGAGACAGGAAGGAAGGGCGCTCTGTCTGATTCTCTTGGGTTGCAGCTCCCTTTGGCTCCTTATTAATTCCCAAGGCCTGCCAAAGAAAGCTGTCCCACTGGGTAGTGTGATGATGAGGTACTCGGGAGGCCCAGGTTTTCCTCTTGGCCCTGATAGGATTTGTTCTTTTTTAAGAGGATAAAACAACCGTGATGTTTTTATCTGTGAAATTTTGGGCAGTAACCTGCTCCCAAGGGGAAGGTGGGAACTCCTTGGGTTAAGGAAGAAAGCACTGGCTGATGAGCCATCCCCACTGTGGTCTCCTAGAGGCTCCTGTCTCTCTGGAGATGTCTCAGGAGGAGCTCTGGCCATCCTCAGTGGGGGAAGCCCCCAGATACAGGTGGTTCCTGTAGCTCTGCAGCCTCCACCTGCCCTACTGTCAGCCTGGCAAAGGAGAAACATTGGGGGATTGCCCTGAGGACCCTGCAGTCTGAGGGACAAACAGAAACCCACAGAGATCCAAAACAACAATAGACAAACCCTGTGAGGATGGTCCTTGCTGGCCCCAGCAGCTTGGTGGAGCTCACAGCAGGAGAATCCCTTTCTGAGCCCCTAAAAAGCATCTGGAGCTGCAGTGTGCAGCTGGAGAGGCTGGAGGCCCCCCAGATCAGCCACAGCAGCAGCCTCTTTAGCCTCTCCCTGCCATGAACCCTGGAGCCATTCCCTCTCCCACCATCAAACCACAGCTTTGGCCAGGGCTCCCTGCCTCCCGCCTCCCACCCAGGGCCCAGCAGAGTCCCAAGCTGTAAGATGGGCAGACAGAGGAAGCTGTGATAGTTCAGTGAGAGCCACAGAGCGGGCCACTGCATCCCCAGAGCTGCTGACCCCACCGAGGCCCAGGCTTTGCTGTGGGCACCTGTTTGACGATGCTTTAGCAACCGCCCTCCCCAGCTGCTGCCTCTCCATTCACTCGGGACTTTTTTCTGCAGACACCTTCATTCCTTCCTGTTCCAGACCTGCCCAAGTGCTACCTGCCAGCGTGCCAGCCCTCCGACCTGACAACCAGACGGACAGGGAAACTGGAGATTCTCGCTGACCCGATGCATGACCTGTCCTGTTGCCCGCCCCTTCCAGCTCCTGCTCTGACAGATGGAACAGAGGGTAACCCCTGATGCTGGCACTGCTGGTGAACAGCTGACTGGCCATGTCCAGCTGCCCGAGGGGCTGTCTGCCTGGGCCTTTGCCAGCCCCCAGCCCCTGGTCTGTGCTGGCTGGACGCACATGGATGGCAGCATCCTGATGTAGCCTCAGTGCTGGGCTGAGCCTGGCGAGGATTCACACACAGGCACAGCACCCTGTCACCAGGAATATGCAGCTCCCAGGCCAGCTCAAAGCACAGTGTAGGGAGCTGGGGTTTTAGAAACATCTCAGTGCATGAAGGGCCACTGCTAGCAAGGGTCTCTAAGATCACAGCTCTGTTGGGATAGAGGGAGAAGCAGTCCCCAGCACACTGCAGAAGTGCAGGGAGGGAAGAGGACTCTGGTTGGGTGTGAGGGGTTTGGGTGGTTCAAATGCCTTGTGCTAAGGGTGCCTGTCTGACAGCAAATGCAGCAAAGGGGGTGGTAGCCAGCCCTCAGCCACACCATTTAACAGCTTGCTTGCATGGATTAAAATGCGAATGGAAGTCAGAAAAACAAAAAGAGTGGTCAGCAAACATCACTCTGCCATGCTCAACCATCCCAAGGCAGTGGGGATTTTCTCCTGAGCTCCTGCTTGAGAGTGAAGAGGGTGGCATTGCTCAGCAGTGCTCCAGAAGCAAACAGGAGACATGGCCAGGGATGTCCTCTCTGTTCCCTGAGCTGATCCCTCCCAGTGTGGGATGCCTGTGTCTGGATTCTTTCATGATCAGAGGGGAGCAAAGACACAGCCATCTCCTCCATCTCCTAGCTTCAATGCCAGCCTGACAGTGAGCTGAAGTAAGCCCTGGCAGGTTTTCTCTCTCCACTCAACAGAAGGAGAGTCTGGACAAGCAGCTCAGATGAACATGTCTCCATATGGACTGCACCTAACATCTGAGGGCTGCTAACATCTCCTTGCCAAGCCCATCTGAAGCTGTCTTGTGCTAATGACAGAACTCCTGGGGGCTTTTCCTTTGCTGCTCTGCCCCTGTGTATCCCAGCAGTGCAGTTTTTCTCCCTTTCACACACAGACCTGCTGCAGAGGGTCTCAGCTGCTTTTAGCACTCCAGGGCAATGTGGAGACAGCATGGCTCCTTCCACTTGCTTTGCACCAACATAAATCCTTCCCCTACTTGTGTCATGAAACAGATCAGTGCAAAATTGATGCACCTCAGCAAAGCTCTGCTGAAGTGGCTGGGTCTCCCCTGGTTTATGCCAGTTGAGATTCCACCTTACCCTATCCTAAGGGTAGGATTTGGGTGAGTAACTGATGGTGATTCCTGACTAATGCACCTTCTTCTTCTCCCGTGTCTCAGGGGCGTTGGTGCCGAGGGAACTGCCATCCTCAAACGTGGTCACCTACCAGCAATTCACCCGGGATCTGTACCGGGAAAGGCTGTACAATGCTGATAAATACAAATACCATAACCTTGGCTCATCTATTTTAATGAAAGGTCAGTGATGGAGGCTGTGGCAGCTGCCCCATGAGAATGACTGGTGGCCTTCAGCCTGGCTTTGGGTTTTTAATTTAATTCCAGAAGAGACTGAGGAGGGTGAAGCGGAAGTGAGTGACACAGATCCCCTGTAACTATCTGCCCATCAGTAGGGAGAAGCAGGGCAGAGAAAAACAGTTATCTTCTAGAAGAGCTTGGAGTGTTGTGAATGGTGTTTCTTTCACCCCAGTTTCCAGATGGGCCACCCCATGGAGCACAACGCTGCTCAATGTGGTCTCCCTGGAAATAAGATCATAGCACAGGAGCTGCTGCTGGGTTGCATTAACAGCCTGACATGGTCACGCACGTGTGAGACGCCTGTAACCTCAGCCACAGTGAAAACAACAAAAATGCTCTACCAATGACTCATTATAGGAATGTGTCGTTCTTAAAACACCCAGAAAATGCGAAACGTCTACAATGGGTGGCTCTTCTGTGTGTGTGTCCTCCCTGCACGTTTATCCCCAGGCAGATCTGCTCGATCAGAAGGACGCACATCAAGCTGTTAACACACAGATAAGACATCTCTGGAGAGTCAGATGGGAGATGGTACCTTTTCAAACCAGCTCCCACAGGGATTTTTGGGGAAGATATCACAGCAGATGTGATGGTGTTCAGTTAGGGGTTAAGTGAACCACGGATCTCTTCCCTGGTTTAGTCCCTGATTAATGGCATGAAGGAAAAAAAAATCTAGACAGTAGGGGGAAACATATACCAGGTGACAAGTCAATACCCAGACAGGAAGATCACAAGATATCATTTCCAGGCCTGCCTTGTGTGGCTTTCCTCACACAGGCTATGGAAAATAAGGGCTGGATAATCTCACCTAAATGAACTTATCTACACCGGGGAAGCAATTCCTGAGTTTTCTGTTGGCTAATCCCTTCATCATGGGAGCTCCAACAGGAGCACTGGAAGCACAAACAGCCAGTGGAGCTCAGGGGAAGGGGGAACACTCAGGCTGTGCAATACAGGAGACAGAGATCCAAAAAAATCTTTAAATTATTTGGATTCTCTTTCACTAGACTACTCTAACCTTGAGTGGAAAAGTATCTACAATCAAGATTACCAGCCCCAGACGGGAATCCATGATGGATTCTATACAGAGGAGATAAGGCCTTCTCCTGTTTTCCCTGAAGAGAGCCGCTTCAATTAGTAAGGGAGAAGTGGGATGGGGAGGAGAGGGTGGCTGCTGGGAGTGGGGGACAGGGTAAGAGTAGGGCAGGGAGGTTTTGGAGCTGCTTGGAGTTGGAAGGTGTTTCTCAAGCATAAATCTCCCTGTCCATGTTATGCCATGAGCCCAAAGAAATTCCCTTGGGGACAAATCGACTCTCAAAGCCTGATCAGCCTTTTCATGAAAAGTTTTTCAGTGGGGTTGATAGGAGTGGGGAGACAATTTCTGGGACAGCCTCATCCCTGTGGAAAGAAGATCTCTGTGGGACTAGGGCAAGAGGCATGTCTCATCATTTCCATGCCCAGGCTTCCCCTGGGAAAGGGCTCTCTCGAATCAAACAGGGCAGGAGCTGTTTGCAACGTGACTCATCTGCACACTATGAACCAAACAGGCATAAACTGCTCCTGAGCTCTCATTTCTCACTGGAAAGGCAATTCCTCCCTGCTGCCTCATGCCCCCCACCTTCCTCTAACACACATACATTTCAGCTCCGCACTGCAGATTTTAATCTGTGATCCTGGAGTTGTATGTGGGCTGGAGATCCGTGTAATGGTTGGTCCACGTGGGAGATGGATCCTGATGACAGCTCTGTGTGTCGCAGTATCTGCCCCGTTCCTGATGGAGACAGGCTGTCCCCCTCTCCCCCATCCCATCTGAATGTGCTTTGGTTTGCTCCTCACAGATTCCTGGCTGGGTGGTCAAACGCCGCAGAAGGGGAGGCAGGTCCCTTTTCCTGGGGCACAACACACAGGATGGAGGAACTCTCCTCATCCCCTTCTCCGTGTTCTCTGCAGCAGCCGCTGGGTTTCTGAGTATGCAGACAGCTACAGCATCTTCCTGAAGAGGCTGGACTGGTCATCGCCCATCTCTGCGCAATGGCTGCCCTTTGGGAAGGATGCGCGATGGACACCGCGGTGGAAAGAGACCCCTTACTGAGTGGCGCTAAGGTGGCCGGGGCCAGCACCAGGATCATCCGTTTTGGCCCTGAGAGCTGGGATTTCAGGGACTGAGGCAGTGGGAAAATATATGTACAGTTTCTTTATATACAGTTGTGGGACCTGGTACAAACTACCATGAGAGTAGTTCGGCTGCTGGAATGTTCTTCTGAGCATTTGCCCCAGCTCAGTGCAGGAGGGTTGGACTAGATGACCTTCAAAGGTCCCTTCCAACCCAAACCATTCTATGATTCTATGATTTCTGGGCTCCTAGAAAGTGGTTTTTCAACCAGATCTAATTAGGAGGATATTTTTCACCGCGAGGGTGGTCAGACACTGTCTGGAGACCGGAGAGGCGGGGGAGTGGCATGGAGATGTTCACTGGGTGACAGTGCTGGGTCTGAGTGGCCTCATCTAGGCTGGCCCTGTTGGGCCAGGACACCTACATTATTCCATGCTTTTCTGATTTCTTTTAGGATGTGTTACCTGTGTTTTTCTGTGATTACAGCTCTTTGGCCCTCCAAGCTGCCTGTGTGATACTGCTTATCAGAGACCCTGAAAGCCTTGGATACCTCGTCTCTTCCAAACACACCACCCTATCTGTCAGATGTGAAATGTCTGGCAGAGTGTAGATTAAGTGCAGATTATGATTAAAAACTCCCAAGAACCTCAGTTTTTATCATTGTCACAAAAAGGTTTTTTTGGGGGGACAGTGGAGGCTACAGACCTAAAATCACTCGGGCAGTTTCAGCTTATGTACTTTAAAGAAAACTTGATTATAAACTTTGTCTCGCAGCAAGAAGCAGTGCGTGTTAAACAGCATTGTTGGTGTTAATTTACTCCCTAAAGCCTTGTGCACTCACAGGCCAGGAAATATCTGTGTTATTCAGAGCGGCTGAGTACCAGCCTTGCAAAGCTCCTTCCCCTCCTTTACATTTAACACCTTATTCCGGGTTTTGGCCATCAATTTCAGCTAATGCTGGGTAAGCCGGAATTGAGTTTGCCGTGCCCGGGATTTTCAAATTTCTGGAAGGATCAAGGCTGCTCCCAGCCTGAAGATGGCACTGGAGAGCCGCCGAACCCAGACGTGGGAAGGGCTGACAGCCCTTCTGCTGTGGCTTTAGCGACCTGACTGGCTCTTCAGAATTGATGCCAAAATTACCCCGGAGTAGGTGGTGTAGAGAAACCTCTCCCTGACTCCTAAAAGGTATTCCTTTTAATGGACATCTTTGCAGTATTGAGCGATAAGCGAGACGTTTTTAACAGATACAGCTAAAATATCAAAAATAATGAGAACAAATAACTTACTTTACAGTAATATCAAATATCCCCAGACCTGCTGGTGGCAGGGACTGTGCAGACACAGCAGCACGCTGGTCCCTGCCCCAAGGAGTTTAGTCATCTAAGCTCTGGGGGATTTAGCAAAATGATGTCTGGCAGGGCCAAGCTCCAAGCAGATGATAGAGGGAAGTAGAGGGGTCCAGTGTTTCTGCAAAGCTGCTCTGGTGTGGGGCATGGCTGACCACAGCCCATGCAGCATTTGGCATTTCCACTGTAGCTAAGTATAGTGGACTAGTGGCAATTTTGGAGGACAGAAACAATGAAACTACCTTTAACTTAAAAAATAGGGAAAAATACCTGCTTACATCGGAGAGGAGACAGAGTTTGACTTTGGGGAAAACGAGACCGTGAGAACAGAGATGTTTGAAATGGAAAGATGTACTTTTACACCAGTTAAAATTATCCCCATGGCCTTACTAATAATTTTCTCTTATGAAAAAAAATCATTTTCCTGCCTGGGATTTAGGCTCCTCAAACTGATTTCCACATTGCTCTGCTGTGTTTTGTTACACTGCCAGGGGTAGCGTCTAGATGAGTTCTCAGAGCACACATACAAGGTAACATCACTGGGAAAAAGCGTGCTGCTGAATGCTAATCACAGCCACTGTGGAAACAAATGCCTGAATTAGAAGATGCCATTGTGCTACACCCTGTCAGGAGCAGTAATGAGGATATTCAGTCAGGCAGATGGATGCTGGATGTGTTAAAGTGGTCCTTAACTTTGTGCCAGGGAGAAGGAAGGAAGCTGCTGATGTTGGAGATAAATGTCCTTCCTGGATTTCCTGACAGCAACCTTGCTCAGGCACTTTCCAGATTTGGAGACCAGGTTTAGAGATGCAGCTTTTGAAACCTGTGCTCCATGTTTCAGCCCACACCCAGGATCCAGCCCGTTGCATCCCCATCTCCTGCCATTTCTCTTCCCAAAGTTTTCTTTCAAACCTTTGTTTCTCCAGCCCTCGTTGCCCCTTCCCAATATGGGTCTGTGTGTCATGGCAGTGATGCTGTTTGTGCTTTTCCCTGCCTCCCAACTCCCTGATAATGGCAATGGTGATGGTCCCAAGGCAGTTCAAACACACCAAAGGGCTCTCAGAGCCCCAGGGAGTCACTGCTGCATGCAGGGGACATTCAGGCTGCTTGCAAAAATATCCAGATGGCAGAAGGGAGCAGACACACAATCAGTTTTTCAATTTTCTGTTTCAATTTGCCTCCAACAATGCTCTGGCTTTTCAGTGGATGGATCCTGTTCGTGTGAGTGACACAGGGTTAACACTGAAGAGCACTGGGGTCAAAAAGAGGTGAGCAGCTCTAGATAATACTGGCTTTACCTCAACACCATCCATTTTCAGTCTTTTTTCTGCAGCACCGAGGCAACACCAGCCATGAGCTCAACAGGGTTCAAAAAGGGATGCAACCAGGTTTTACAGCAGTAACAAAGTCCAAGAGAAAACCCCTGAAACAACACAGAGAAACAAGCTGGGTATGAGTCAGAATGTGGCTGGTGGAGATTAGGAGATGTTTTCCAGGATCCTGTTGCCTCACTACTGCTGTGGTTGAGCCATAGGCATATTTCTTCAGAGTATTTGGTGCTTCCCTGTGTCCAAAACAGAGGAACATCCCTGGATGGAGGCTGCTCTCATCTGGTGAGAGCTCACTGGAGCCATCAGAAGGACAATCCACTTTAAATCCGAGTGATAGCATCCACAGAGCCGCCACAAAAGTGTTCCCTCTCGGGACACTCGGTCCCATCACAAGAAGCACAACCCAGTGAACGTAAAATTTGCAGGTTTCCCCCCCAACATACAACTTCAGGGAAAACAGGTTTTTGGTAAGGCTGAAGTGATGCTTTGTGCCTGAGTGCCTTAGTGCCATCTCCTGGGTAGAAGGGGAAATGCTCATTCTGGAGGTGGAACACGTGGTCTGAACTCCCCTGGCTGTTCAGTCATTAGAATCCCGATTGGCATCAGGATCCCACGCTCTGCCTGGTCCTGCTAAGCTGCTAAAGAATTGTCTTCCTTAGGATTCATAATGGAGATGTCTGTTCAGGGAAAAGGATGCTCTGGGTTCATCCCTCATCTCCATCACGAATTTTGAAGTAGCATTTTCTGTCTTTAATTTTGTCTTTTCTATTTCCTGGCATGGCAGCACTGGCTGAACTCTTAAAGTTACTTCATGCATCCTTTATGGAAAAATTAATTCAAAATTGTCACGGGTTAATCCACTGCTGACTTTCTCTACCTTGAGTCTTTCCAGAACCCTCCACAGATTATCTCATTGTACATCAGAGGTGCAAAACCTCCTTGTTGAATGGCTAAATGGATTTCACAGGGCTGGAAGACAGGCTAAAATATGTGTGGTCATTCTGGTCACCACTACAGAGCATCTACTTCACCAAGGAATGACTGAACCCTCAAACGTGTTTGATGCTGCCTGCACCTTGCATGGGAACAGGCAGAAATCCCACAGCAGCTTCCTTGGAAGAGCATGGTTGGAAGAACTGGTGATTTGTGACAGAACAGGCACAAATTTTCAGAGGTGTTTTTACAAATGTAATTACCAGATTAATTTATCCCAGCAGAGCAAAACACTGGTGGTTGGGGTTTCGCTGGTGTGGTGTGAGATTTATAAAAGAGAAGCACCTGCAGTGACGGCTTGGACACCTTCCCTGCTCTGCAAAGAGCACTGCCCATGGCTGCAAGGACATTCAAGGGCTGATCCTCACCCACCGCTGAGCAATCAACTTTTCCTCCTGTTTTGGACAAAACTCTTCCCATGGCCGCCACCCAACTCACAACTGTGCAATAAACCATCCAGCACATGCCTAACGTTAGCAGAGCAAGGGTTAATGATGCAAATCCTCCATCTGCTGCAGCCAGGTCAGCCCTGCCATTGGCTCAGCCACCAGCCTGAGCAGAAATTATAAGCAAAGGGAAATAGCTTGCCAATTAACACGTTTTGCCAAACTATGATTTTTGTCAAGGGCTGGTGGTCAAACAACCCTTTTTGAGTGGTGTAGTTTTAATGGCACTTTCTTGGGCAAATGATGGCGTTCAAAAGAGATGGAGAGAAACAGAGAGAAGTGTGAAAGGTTTATTGTGATGGCTTGGCAGTCTAGAACAAAAGCAACTGTCAGCCACTCCTCCCAATTTCCCTAAAATCAGGTGTTTTTCTTTCCAACCAGCCTCAGCTGGCCTCATGCCTGTTTCCATGCTGTTTCCACGCTGTTTCTGGGGCAGCTCAGGTGCTGTTAGTGTTTGGGAACAGTCTGCTGGGCTTGAATGTGGGACACGACCTTCATAGAAGTTCATAAACACTTAAAAATTGTTCACTGCCTTTATCTGAGCTTGCTTAGATGAAGAGGGTTTCTTTGGTTCAGTTAAAAGCTACATGAATCAGCCAATGGAAAGTGAAAGGGGATGTATTGCTGAGATGTGATGACTCCATTTATGGTGTACAGATCAGTCTGATGCTGCTGCAAGATAAAAGTGAGTTTACAGCTATAAATGACTGCAGCTATAAATGAGTACATGAGGATGACAAGTCCTCTGCACGCACCTGCCTGGCCTGTGCTCTGCTCAGAGGTGGGTTCCAAGTGCTTTGCCTCAGATCTCCTTCTTCTGGGAGGAAACACACAGCCTGCTGTCAGGACCTGAGGCAATGGCCTGAGGTTGTGTCAGGGGAGGTTTGGGTTGGATATTAGAAAAAGGTTCTTCCCCCAGAGGGAGGTTGGGCACTGAACAGGCTCCCCAGGGCAGTGGTCACAGCACCAAGCCTGACTGAGCTCAAGGGGTGTTTGGACAATGCTCTCGGGCTCAGGGTGTGACCCTTGGGGATGGTGCTGTGCAGGGACAGGAGCTGGACTGGATGATCCTTGTGGGTCCCTTCCAACCCAGCTTAGTCTCTGATTCTGTGGTCAGCTTGAATGCTGCTTGATGAATTTGCCTCCATCAAATATAAACCATGCTGGTAAAGCTGTTAGAATTTTCCACTGATACTATTTTACTTTTGTTTTTAAATTACAAGCAACATATTCTGTAATATGTTTTGATTTTTGCCCATATTTTTCAGCTCTCCTACCATGAGTTCAAAACAAAATGTTTCAACGCAGGGTCATGCTGACCCTCATGTTTTACCTTCCTCTTTAGTTCCTTGGTCACTGGACCTTGAAAAAAATTTCTTTTGGGTGGCCTGAGCCTGTCCTTTACCTGGTAGGTCATTCTTGGACACATCTCAGGTACTCTGGGATCATGTGGCTTTTGCAGACCTGAGCATTGCTGCTCTCCCAGCGAACAGTGGTGATATCCAGCCAGGCCTATCCCCCTCTGGAGGAGCCAATCTTACGTGGAACTAAGCCTATATAAAACATTTCCCTTTTCCAAAAAACAATTGTTAAATGGAAAAATGCTGTAATATTTGCAAATTCAGTTCTCGTCCTTCCATGGAGACATCCAGCTGTATGTGTTACTCAGCAGGAAAATGGTATGCCAGAGAAATATAAAAAATAGGTAGATTTTATTTTTCTGTGGGCTGGATATCAAGGGTAGATATTCTCATGGATGATGTTAGGTGGCTCCTGGGTGGGTTGCTGATAATGAGTCAATTAATTAAGCAGGTCAGCAGGGCAAACAGTCCCATTAGGAAGCTCCTGCTGTAATCAACACGTGAGGGTCTTCCAGCCTGGAAGCTGCTCCTTCCTCTGCCAACTGCTCCTGCTTTCCACCACGGTTCACACTATGAGATTTCACTGCGTTTATCCAGGGAATGTGCATACAAAATACATAAATAATTGCAAAAAGTGAAAACAAGCACTTCAGTGTTTTATTTCAATCAAACTGCCTCAAAAGCAGATACAGGTGGTGATTGATGTGCCACCCTTACAATCACCTACCCCCTCTCCAGTTCAGCTGTGACAAAAAACTACTTTACCTGGAGAGCCAGATCAGCTGTGTTGCACCACAGATGGCAGAGGGGCTCCCAAAATCCCATTGCATTTCTCACTGTGGGGGTGGGTTCACACACCCTGAAAACTGCATCCAAAGGCTATCGGGTTCCCTGGAAAATTTTCCACTTCTTTCAAGAGGCTCAGACTCTGCAGAAAATCAGTAAGAAAAAAGTTTAAAAGTTAATTTAACAAAAATCAGCGAGAGGAGCCCCCTGGTGTGACTCTTTGCAGTCCCACAGCTGGAAGTGCTCACTTTCCCCATTGCCTCCCCTGCAGCGTTTCCGGCAGTGGTCGCAGCTCCCTGCAATAAAATCAATAAACCCAACTTTGCTGCCACAAATACCAGCCTGCAGGCTTTAACTCTGCCTTACCCTGGCTTTGCAAGGTGCTGGTGCTGAGCTGGGCTTGTTCACGTGATGCTGCTGCACAAACTGGTGCTGAGTGCCAGGTGTGACGGGGCACTAAAGATGACACAATAACAGAACCCTCAAAAATTGGGGCACTGGCTCAAAACAGAGCCCCAAAACTTTGGACACCCCACTGAGGCTGTTGGAGAAGTGGGAACCTTGAGAGGTGGGAAAAATTGCTTCAAGACTAGCAAAGAAATCAAGAAGTGGTGCGAAGCAGAAGGAAAAGAGTGGGGCAGCAGCTGATGTGCTTGGGGAACTCGGCGCCCTCTGAGCCTGTGCCTGTCCACTGCTGCCTTGAAACCCAGCCAGGGCACACACACGGAGTGGTGGGTACCCAGCGTTGCTTGTACCAGTTTCCTGTTTGCCTAACACGGAATAAACGGGGTTTTTTTATCCCAAATGGAGCTGTGCAGCCAGCTGGAGAAACACCAGATCTGACATTTTGGTTTTTGATACAATTCTTTCTGATCCCAACATTGTGTTCACAGGAAAAACATCCAAGCAACATTTCTGCAATCCTTGGAAGTCATCTAACTCCAGTCCTCTCTGGAGGTCACTCTGGTGAGACAGGAAGGAGGAAGAGACTGTAAGACCAATGGTGCAGTGGCTCTGTGGGAGGGAGAACAACTTGGAGATGGCCAGGCAGAAGGGAAGGGGGCTGCAGGGTGTGGGAGCCAGCCCATCCTGGCTGGGAGTGGGGTGTCAGGTGAGTGCAATGCTGGGGTGTTTTGTGGTTTGAGGAGCAAGTTGCTCTAGGTTAAAAGAAGTGTGGGAATAGTCTTTGAACAGGAATCAGGCCTTTTCTTTTCACTGGCACATTTCTAGCTTTTAAAGAAGATTGAAAAACAGAGGAACTGGAGAAGACAATACTTAGGCTTTTAGAAAATTATAATGCTCTTTTTCCATTCATTTTGGACCTAATTTGACTATCCACCTTTTCCAGAGCAGAGTCAGCTGTCCCTTTAATCAACATCGTCCTAAGCATGCTAGCACAGGGTGTTTGGTGAAACCCACCTGAATTTTTGAATGGTTTTGTGGCCAAAACATTTTTTCATCCTGAATGAACATTGCATTGAAAGGGACCCTCTCTTCCGTCAAAATTTCACCTCTAGGAAGGAAGGGAAATGTTCCTGAGTGTGAGCCCCAAAATCCCAGGCCTGCAGCTGCTGGGGAAGGACAGACTGGGTGGATTTGGGATGCTCCTGGGGATGGGACTTGCATGACAGGACAGAAATCTGCGAGGCTGGAGATGAAACTCTCCGCTGAGTCACGTCAGCTCTGCAATGCAGGTGCTTTCCTGTCACTCCATTCCTCGCTGTTTTGACCACTCTTCTGGGGATGACCAATGTCTGAGTCACCCCTCATAAAGCTGCTCCTGGATTCACATTTTCCACGGTTACTGCACATCCTAATAGATGTTTTCCTATTCAAACACTGTTTGTTGGGGTGTTTTTCCCCTCAGAGAAGGCAGCAACCCAGTCCTGCATCCCTTGATCACTCAAAACCTTGACCAATACGAATAATCAATAGTCTTGTCTGGGGGTTAGAACTGAAAGCTGGTTTTATTTGGGGTTGGTTTGTTTCGTGCTGGTTTTTGTTTGGGTTTTTTTTCTTTAATTCTCTGTATTTATTTATTTTATTGTTTCCACATTTAACCAGACCGTGGAGAATGGGTTTAAAAGGAATCCTGACGGCACATCAGTGATGCTGAACGAGAGGGCCAGGGAAATCAGCTGAAGCACTGCAACAGGGTGGGCCACGTAACTGAGTGCGTGGCTTAGCCCACGGCTCACCAAGACAAAGCTGCTGTAGAGGATTAGTGACAGCTCGTGTGGACGACAGCCAGCCCTGGCTGCCCAGCCTTGTGGCCAGGGTTTGAGTCTGAGCATTGCTTTATTTAGCACTCTATGGGTGTACCTCCATGTGTGTGTGTACACACCTGTGTGTCTCAGCCTGATCACAGGCACAGCTCTGTGTTTGCAGGAAAAACAGCTTGTGCACCCCACATTCCAGAAATCCAGCATCCCAAATGTCCAAGCGACAGCTCCTCCTAATCAATCCCTTCTGCATCATACCCGACCTCCTGCACCCTGTCACCATCTGCTGTTCTTCTATCACAAATCATTCATTAATTCAAGTTTTTTATCCCCTTGCTTAACACCCAGGCAAGGTCCTGGAAGCGTTCTGCTTTGGGAGTTCAAGTTTTAATAGCTGGTACCTTCTGGCTGCACACCTTGCTCTGTACAGTACCTCTCACTGTGAGCCAGCCTCTGCTCACCTTGTGATGCTCTCCAGACATTTATTCAGAGATATTCAACAACGATAAACATTCATCTCTTCCAGCCTGCGTCAGGTGCCGTCATCGTGGAGGTCTTCTGGCAGCAGAGACTGCAGAGAGCTGAAAAAGGATGATCGCATGTGTGACACAGCATGGGATGGAGCGTGTTTAACTGCTGGATTCCCAAATGGGGAGTGGTGATATCCATTAATTCCAGAAGCATCCTGGCTGCATGCCCTTCACCTCCAGGTCAGCAGGAATTGCGTTGCCAGGCTCGGCCATGCAGCACAGCACACTGTGACAACGAGCAGCACTCTTCTTGTGAGGAAAGCTCAGAGATTTAACCAGCTGAATATAAATCTCTGCTGGCAATTCGTGAAATCTGCGTTTTCCCTCCTGTTCTGTGTCCGGGGACACAGCACCCGCACGCTGCAGAAGCCTCTTGCGGGTCACTGGGCACTCTGCAGTTACAAAGCACTTTCTTCAGTCAGTCCATTTATTGTGCCAAGGGCAAGGTGAAGCTTCGGCTTTTCATATTGCCAATAAAATACTAAACTCAACGGGTTTGGGGTTGTTTTGTGAGGCTGCCATATGTCGGTGGTTTCGTCTAACGCTGAGCTGGGAACTTCAGTGCAGCTCAGACAACTTCATTCTCAGGCTTTTTCTGACCTTCAGGCCAATTCTTTACTGCAGAAGCCCTTGCTCCCAGGTGTGGACCACCGATGGCCACCAACACAGCTGTGTTTCACTGCTGGAAGGGTTTCTCAGGACTGTGTTGTACAACTGATAGAATTTGGCACAGCAGCAGCAGGTGACCAGCTGGGGTCTCATGGGGCACAGAGTAAGGACCAGTAGGGACAGAGATCTCACTGAGGACTTTGGCTCCTGTCAGGAGTTTCAAGAACACCTTCAGGACAGGTGAGAGACTTGCAGGAAGGTTTAAATCCTTGATGCGTCCCTACTCAGGCTCATGCCTTGCTTCCTCTGGGTATTTTTAAGCTGCAGTGTGTGCCTCAGCCATTGCCTCTATGGCTGGGAAAAAAAAAAAAAAGTATACAAAATATATCTATTAAATAAATAAATAAATATATAAAAGGATGTGCCAATTACACAGGCAGACCCTAAATGTCACCAAGGAGTGGGGTCAGAGAGCTGTAGGTCAGTCCTGCTGGGCAGTTACCTCTTTTTATGATCAGCTCTCCCAGTGCCCACAGGAGGCCTGCAGGCTCCAGCAGTTTCCTCCCCTGTGTTTGTTCATCCCTGGCTGACCACGCTTGGCAGGCACTGTCAGATGCATTTGCTAAAGGATTCATGCAGGTAAAAAAACCCAAACAAACCAAAACTTTTTACCTTTTTTTTTTTTTAAATCATCATTGAAAATGTGTTTTTTGAGTTAGGGTCTCTTCCCAAAGTGTCCCAGTAATTTAGGAGAAGATGGCTATGCCATAAAGGGATTTAAGCACACAAGTCCAAATAATGGCTTGGAAATTCCCTGGGGTTTTGGTAGGAGAGGTTTTTAGGGAGCTGATCATCTGACAAAGAAAGAGGATTCTGATTGTTCTTCAGGGCTGAACTAATTCCATCTACAATCCACATTTGGGACTGATGACCTTCCAAACAGGACCTGACCTTGAACACCTGCTGAGGAGGCGGAGGCTGGGAACCAGGCTGGGTTGGGGGATGCTCTCCAAACCTTCTGCTCCTCTTCATGCTGAGTTCCCACCACAATCCAGGGCTGGCAGGGACTGGTGGGGCCAGGAGCTTGCAAAGCACTGAAAAATTGCTGAGTGTGGCAGCAAGGTGCTCTTTGGGAAACGTGGCCAGAAATGCCTGGAGCGTCCATTCTCCAACACCATCATCCTCTTCCAGGCACTCGTCTGCCTGGACCTGCTGCCTTCAGCCCCACCATAATGCAAAGGGAGAATTGGAAATGGGATTTAGGAGCAGTGGGAAGAGGAAACAGCTGAGCATCTCCACAGGGTGATGCTGAGCTCAAGGAAATCAGGCAGCTCCCCCCATTTTCATAGGCATGAAGAAATTTCTTCTTCTATTCATGACCCCTCCATGTAGCTCAGCCAGGACTGACTCCTGACGCTGGGATCTGGTGTGAGGGCCATGCCTGGGAGGAGATGGCACTTAGAGAGACTTGTGGAAGAGCATCTGAAAAGTTAACTCTGTTTGTTTGTTCATCCAAACCAAGTTTCTACCTGTTATCAGATTAAAAAGAAATTAAAACATTTGTTTCTCAGTTTAGAAATAAAAATTTCTTTGGGTTTTCTGTTTCCCAGTGTTCTTGTCAACTTGAAAAAGGTACCAGTGGGCCCCCACATAAAGGCATAAAGGTGATGGTGAACAACAGGAAACTAAATATTTTAAAAGCAAACAGGCTTTTGTTTCCTTAAACATGGAGCTGGAAGGGTAAATTTAAAACCCAAGCACTAAGTTGAAACAGGCTATTTTTCGTGTGTCAAAGTTTGAGATGAAAAACATAGATTGCCTCTTGCCACAGTTTTTTATTCCACATTTACCTCCGGTAGGGATGAGGGTGGATCATGGGAGGAGGATGTCACCTCAGAAGGAGCAGCCCAGGGTGACACTGCCACTGGTAACCCACAAGTTATAGCCGGGGAACCGCTGCTTGTTCTGTCCTAGACTCAAAGTCCTAGACTCGATACATTTTCCAGTTTGATGAAAGTTCACAGGCTCTCCTCGGCCCCTTGGGGTCATGTTTTGGGTGGGCATTGGCTCTGCTGATAATTCCCCACCTCTGAGGATCCACTTCTGCCTCTGCAGTAACATATTTTCATTATTTTATGCTACACCACGAGCCAGTGAAGAGGTGTTCTCAGGTACCTCCATCTGAGGAGTCTGGAAAATGTTCAAATACAGACATTTTTCTCCTTTGAGAAGATATGAGCCCTGAATTTTCCCTTTATTGTTATCCCTTTAGTTTTGGCCTTACCAGAAAAGCAATTTCACCTGAGATTAATGTGTCTTTATAAAATATTCCTGTCTTTACTTTGGAGAGGGTTGTTTTTCGCTGTACACAACTTGTTTTCCAACCAAACTAAAACCATGTTTGTGTTTTAGTGGGATTTTTCATTTTCTATCAAAATACATCAGCAGCCCTACATGCAATCAAGTTTATGAAGACTGCAAATAAGTTTTCCTATCCCTGATATAACAAGCATGATAAACTGGATTTCAGACTCATCCTGCTAATGGCAATATTTTCTGTACCCTGCTGTCCCAGTGGTATGGCATTTTGTGCGCTTTGGGTAAGCACAAAACAACAAGAACACCGAAGATTTGTTTATTTTTTTAAATCAACATCATCAGTCACCTCTTCCAGACACCCCATACCCAAGTCCCCTCCCAAGACATTGCACAGAGGAGGCTCTGTAACAGTTTATTTTATCCTCTCTTTCTTTATTGGCTCTCTCCAGGTGGTTTTTTTTTTTGCGGGGCTCACTGTAGTTTTTCAGACCGGTTTGTTTAAAACCTGGATTTATCATTCAGGTGGCGGCGGGCGCCGGCGCGGATCAATTACTGCAGCCGCCGCCGCACAGATCGGCCTCGCGACCCACAGGAGCACGACGCCCGCAGATGAAATGCTGCTTATTTTTAAAGTGACGGCATTTCTGTCAGAGGAACCCGGGGAGCACGGTCAGCGCATAAATCAGCGCGCCGGGGGAAAAGCAACGGAGTCGCGAGGTTCTGCTCCGAGAGCTTCGATTTTGTGGGTTGCGCGATTCGCGAGCGAGGGTTGAAAATGTTCTCGGGCTTCGGCTCCTTGCAAGGCAGGGGCTGCCAAACCCCACGGATTGCTGTGTCTCTTAAAAAAAAAAA
>VXAZ01007004.1:1034727-1102648 GCA_013399875.1 Gymnorhina tibicen
AAAAAAAAGGAGAGAAATTTAATATGCAAGATTCTTCTCCTTCTAATGCGTTTTAATTAAAAACTTAATTGGTTTGAGCTAAGTATTTCTGAACCGTGGTAAAGTAAATGAATATTTAAAGCTCCCTCGGGGCTATCATGAGAAGCACAAGCCAGAAAAATAGGATTTCCTTTTACCAAAAAATAAAGGCTTTTAACAGAACACCATGTAGCACCAACAGCTGGAAGTCTGAAGTGGGCAGCAGTGAGGAACCTGATATTGCATGGGGGTTTTTTTCTTGCCAGAAATTCTTTTGTTTTCTGTTCCCCAACAATTGTTTTTGTATTTTGTTTGGGGTTTTCTCGGGGTGGGTGGGGTTCTATGTGATGTTTTTTGTTCTATTTAATGGAGTAGCATTTCCCAAGCAGTCACCTCACTGGAAAGCGCTAAAATTGCTCTAATCAGAACCGCTTTCTGGCACATCTTAGGTGTTCATTAAAAAAGGGACAGCAGACAGTACTCTCCATCAATGCTCTGCGCAACATGAATTATATATTAAAAAAAAAAAAGGAAAAAACCAATTATCAGAAAAAAAATCTTCATGTTCATCTTAATCTTCTTCAATAATCTCCATAAAATCTGATGAATCTACATAAAATCTGATGGCCCATCAAAGAGACTTGTTTCCCAGGGTGAAGCTTTTTTTTTCAGAGTTGTGGCTGCCCCATCCCTGGAAGTGCCCAAGGCCAGGTTGGATGGGGCTTGGAGCAACCCGGGATAGTGGAATGTTCACACATCACCCACCACCTTGTCTGCCTCTGCAGACTCATCCCCAGGCTGCAGGAAGTCATCCCTCAGAGTTAATGTAGCAGAGGATGTAAAAGGTTTTAAATTCAGTCTCACACGAGCAGTGCTCAGATCCTCCCTGGGATGTGCCCATCAGTGAGAGCACCAGACCTGACACTGGCAGCACCCTGGCTATGCTGCTTGGGAAGGATTTTCTGTCTGTGGTGATGGCTTCAGATTGGGTAATTTTCCTCATTTTATTCCTGGAATAATGTGAGATTCAGCCTTCAGAGCCAAGGGACTCTGCTTCAGCCACAGTTTTGATAGATAAGCACTAATTTTTGACTAGAGTTTCTGTAAAATTCAGCCACTTCCAGCTCATTGCCCAAAGACTCCTGGAGATGCTCTGCCAGCTGTGATTTCTTTGGGCTCGCTCTCCTGATGCTGGAAGGGGAGAGCTGCACAGCCTGAGCGATCTGAAGCAGAGGGCAAAGCTTTGCTCCAGGTACTGCTCACAGTCGGACCTGAACATGACAGTGCCTCCCCACAGGGTCCTGGCGAGCCTGAAGATTGCTCTGACCTTCATCTGCTTTTGTGGCTGTCCCTGATTTGGGAAATGCCAGCTTTGTGGCCATGGATGGTGTCAGATCTAAAGGGGGTGAGTGGCAACTTCATCATAAAGGTCAGAAAAATACAGTTTTGCAAAGAGAAGAATATATATGAAAGCGGCTTACAACCTGTGTTCTTGTTTATACCTGGTTCCTTTGCTTTATTCAGATTTTACTCCTTTACCTTGTTTAAAACTGATTCAGTCAAGCTGCTAACAGAAACAGCCTGGATACCAATTCTTTGAGTCCAACCTATATTTATCTGGCATAGGTCGTATTTATCCAGCACAAGTCAGTGTCAAATAAACAAACGTAGCCAGGCTTGCATGAAGCCAGACACGAAAAACAGAACAACCAAAAATGAATTTTAGTTTTATGGATTAGACAGTGGAAAGCAGACAGACTATTACTGGGAGAGGAGGGTTTTGGGGGTCCTTAGGAATCAGTCTGACACAGCTGTCAACAGAAATACATTTTTGGATTTTGTTCCTAAGCTATTGGCTAGGGATAGCACCTGGTGCACTGTTCTATGTGAATTCCTGGGAAAGAATTACTGAGCTGGGAGATCGGGGGAGAAGGGGCACAAAAGCAAATATGAGAAAGCAATGAGATGATACAGAGTTCTGCTGGATGGGCACGGCTGTCTGGCAGGGCAATGTGCACACACTCACCCCCCACCCCAATTTCTGTTGTCCTCATCAATGATGAGGATTTTCATTCCCTTCCCCACTTTCTTTATATCTGTTCCTAAAAAAACCCAAGGTTTTGATGAGATGGATTTTTGTCCTGCCCCTGGAGAGCTGTGTAATCCAGCTCAAAGTAGTTCATCTTAGCAGACAAGATGTATTTTCCTCTATTCAGCCTCTTCTATATCATAACCTACCAAATGAGCTTCCCTCTCCCCTGCTCCTTCTGAGACCCAGCAGATGCAATTGTGGGGTGGCAGAGGGCACAGCTGGGCACAGCTGGGCATCCCCAGCAGAGCTGCCAGCACGAACACGTGCCCTTAGCACCCTACCAACACGTGCAGTGATTCTTGCTGTCCCCCAAACAGTTCCATTTTTTCTTCTTCCTTCCCCAGCCTTGCATTTATATTCCATCCCTTCTCTTGCCATCCAGATTTAATGACCAAGTAATATTCACACATCATGCAAAAAAGAAAAAATCCGTGGAGAATAACACCTAATTTCCAGCACATGCTTCTTCCATCTCCCTGGGGCTTACTTATCTTCGGAGCAAAGCACCATTTCCCGAGAGCGATTTCCCATCACAGAGGAGCAGCATGTTCCTCCTCCTGCTGGTTCAAACACATCCTCGTTTCCACAAACACTTCCATAGACATTCAGATCAGGCTCTCAGCACAACCGTGGGCAATTATCCCGGTGGAACAGCAAGGCTTTGGCTGCTCTGATCAACTTTCCACCCATGGAGCTGTGAGGTATTTTGCAGCTTTAGTTAAGCTTAAAAAGACAAGCGATGAGATGTTTTTGACATGCAAATGCACATTGCTCAAGTTAGTAAAAGTGGCAAGGGATGTTTTGTTATACAGCTCTAAAGTATTTTGTAATTGTAATTGTGATTTTATATGTAAAATTTTTGATAGGAGAAGTAATGGGCGGGATGGAGAGGGGAAATCATGTTCTTAAAAAAATAAAACATCTTCCACTAGACCAGGTTGCACAAAGCCTCATCCAACCTGGCCTTGAGCACTGCCAGGGATGGGGCAGCCACAGTTTGCTGCAAAAAAATTGTGTTTAGCTCAAACTTAAAGGCTTGTAAATAATTTTAGATCCTCAAGTGAAAATCCATATTAAAACATGAAATATTAACCTTGCCAGACAACATTTTTTTCTTCAACTAATGAATCACATCCGTAAACAAGTCTCTCCTGGATTCAAGATGAGATGCCTGGGAAAAAGAAGATTATTAATTTACTGTTGCTGTGCTCTTCAGCATAAGGCAGTCTACGTTGTGTCTGTATTTATGCCACTCCACTTGCTCTGGGTGGGCAGTGATAAGATTTGAAAGGACATATCTAATTAAAGCTAAAAATAAACCACAGATATATTTGTCAAATGACAAAAACACAACCCAGCTTTTTGTGGAGAAGAGCACAAACTCGCAACGCAACGTAGGGCCTACTTCTTTTCCGGTCCGAAATCTCCCTGTCCACACGAGTAGTTCTTCCTGATTTGTCATTTTCTACTGCGAAACTTTTTCAAAATTCAGGCACCACTGCCCTCATATCACCCAACGAGATAAAATCAGTGTTCCAGGCACTTCGAAGGAGCCGGGAATGCACACAGTTCATTCCACACATTTCACACGTTTCACATATTCAAACATTTCACAGCTCAGGAGCCGTCCCTGGCCCAGCCAGGCCAGGAAATGCCGTGCACGTGAGTGGGACTGAGTGCTGTGCCTCAGGGATTGAATGGCGAGGGGATGCATTTTCAAATGGGATTGTAAAATCCAATTCAGGCTGGCCCTTGTAGGGACAGGTCCTGGCATCAGTGCCATGGAAGTTGAGGAAGAGTGTTTAAGAAACCCTGTGTTTCAGAAATACCCTGCCCATCTCACTGTGAAAGGATGATTTTCTTCAGAGTTCTCCAGGGTTTCAGAAGTAACTTTGATTTTTAAAAAAGCTATCTACTTGTTAAAGCCTATCTAAAGCAGATCCATCATGTCTGATGTTCTGAGACTGAGACTCACTCTTATGATCCCATCTTCTGCTCAGCCCAGGGCACTCCTCTATGGCTCTGAGGAGCTGGAACCAAACCAAATGGTTTGGGTTGGAATGAATCTCAAAAATTAGCCAGTTTCAACCCCTCTGCCATGGGCAGAGACACTTTCCACTCAACCAGGTTGCTCAGAACATCATCCAGCCTGGTCTTGGACACTTCCAGGGTTGGGGCAGGCACAGCTTCTCCAGTAAACCTGTGTCAGGGCCTCACCGCCCTCACAGTAAAGAATTTCTTCCTAATATCCAATCCAACCCTGCCCTCTGTCACTTTGAAGCCTTTCCCCCTTGTCCTGTCACTCCGTGTCTTGTCAAAACTCCCTCTCCAGCTCTCTTGTAGCCCTTTAGGCACTGGAAGAGGTTTTAAGGTCTTCCTGGAGCCTTCTCCTCTCCAGGCTGAACATGCCCAGCTCTCCCAGCCTGGCTCCATAGCAGAGGTGCTCCAGCTCTCAGAGCATCTTCGTGGACTCCTCTGGACTTGCTCCAACAGGTCCATGTCCTGCATGGGGTCCCAGAGCCAGACACAGCACTGCAGGTGGGGTCTCAAGCCCTGGTGTAGCCCCAGGGCAGAGAGGAAGAGGTGCTGTAGTACCCAGAAGGACCCCGGTACTTCAAACTGAGGTTTGTGAGGAAGTAAAATGCATTTACTGTGCACCCTGGTGAGGGTGTCCAGGGTCTCACCGGGGTGTAGCAGAAACCCTCCTCCCACCACCTGGTCCAGGGCAGGGCTTTCAGGTGCCAGCCTTGCTCCTGCACAGGAGGTGTCCATGAAGATGTATTCCAGAGAGGGATCCCCTTTTTTTTTTAAAACAGGAGGCCCAAGTGATAAATGAACACAGGGTTTCACAGCCCTTTATTTAAAATAAAGACTCTATTCCTTCATCTCTTCTGGGCTGTACAAATGGTATCACCCTGCAGTGGGGATTGCCACTGAAGGCACTGGATTGTCTTTTAGTGGTTTGTCTCCTGCGATGCTTCCAGCACACAATAATCCCAGATGTCCAGTGAAATCTTCCTCCCATCTTCTCCCAATTACTCAGCCTAATCCTTGCCAGCCTGTAATCGAGCCAAGCAGCCTTGTGAGACACTAATGTGTGCTGTGATTGTAGTTTGCTTGCCAGCATTTATGACATTTGGAAAGACAGTGATGAGTCATGCGAGACAAATGGTTAGTGCTGTCTATTTTTTTATGTATGTGTATAATTAGATTTTGCCGCACAAGAGAAAACAGCCCCTGTCCAGCTTGTCAGGAGAACAATAAAAAGGGAAAAGAAAATTTTCTTTGGCAACTTTTTTCAGCCTGACAAGTGGTTTCGATGATAAGTTTCATTTTTTTTCCTCAGAGTTATACAATAATTTCAGTGTTGCTAGAAATACACAACAGAGCCAAGAAACACCATTGTTGGAAGCAATTAAAATATGGCAGCTATTCAAATAGATTCTGTGTCCTGATACAGGGTGTAGGATATCCTGAAATTTTTCCTCCAGTGGTTTTGTCTGTGGGTATTTAGTGCTCTCCTCCCTCTCAGGACACTGCTTTGTGTATCACTGGTGTCTTTTCTTCCACGATCAACAAAAGCCTTTGCAACTCCCCTTGGTGGTCTCTGCAACAGATCTCTGGTGTCTACTCAGTGGGATTTCTGACTAGATTTATCATTTTCTCCATCCCTCACGTCTGTCACAGTCTAATAGATAACACACAGAACCAGGGGTTTTGCTTCAGACCATGACGTTGAGTCATTGTGCAGCTTTTGGCAGGCAGTGAAGGATTAAAAAATGTCCACTCATTTCTGGTGACTCAGTTTGAGCATTTTCATACCTCTTGGGCTTGAATTTTCTGATGGTCTTTGAGAACTCAAAGCACACACCAAGCTGAGTTGCTGCAAACCCAGGCTGATCTGGATGCTTAGGAGTAGAGGAGCCCATAATTACAGAGCACTTTGGGGAATGTTACTCACTGGGTTTCAGCTGAAGGGCAAAAACACCAAGGTGCCTTCTGGACAAAGGGCTTCTATTTGCACAACACGGCGATCCTCAGGGGAAAGTGCTGTGGTGTAAACACGGGCAAGGAGCGTGCCCATGGTGAAACCCTGACCATCTGATAACTGGGACGTGCCCTGTGCAGGGAAAAACATTTTGCTTAGAAGTGCCATCGAATTTCTGGGGAGATCTCCCACACAAATAAAAGTCATCTGCCCTACAGCTACAGGGAGGTAAACAAGCCACTGCAGAGATGTGAGCATGTAATTCCACAAGAACACGTAGCAGATGTGTGCACACTTCAGTGCAAGCTATCCAAAGTTCCCAGAGAGTCTCCTGATGCCTGCCAGCTGGTCCTACTGTAAAAATCATTACTGCTTTCAAGTAAACTCAGGGACAGTTCCCTGCCAGCCTTGGATACCTCTACCTGAATTATAGGATTTCTCTCTGTGGGATTACCAGCCAGTGCCAGAGGATGGTGATCCGGCAGCATCAGATCTATTATCCCTCCGTGGGATGAAATGCCCAAGGTCTCCCCAAGGAGTGATGTAGGTTCAGCTGGAATTGCTCACTCGTGTGTGGAGTCACACCAGAGCTGAAGTGAAGCCACAACGAACAACTTGAACATTCAGGAGCACTCAGGAGCTTTCACTGTTCCAAGTCACAAGGCAGAGCTGGGCCATTTCCTTGTCTGAATGTGCTTTTAGAGCTTATGAGCCTCAAACTCTTCTCTAGCTCAAGGGAAAATCCATAACAGAGCAGAATTTGGACACAAAACTTCACGTACTAATTAACTCAGTTCAGCACCTACAGCCCTGCAGCTGAGGGGTCGTGAGCAGAGTTCTGGGGACAGTGACCAGAGGTCCCTCTGGCAAACACACATGGCTGGTTTGGACCGATGGGAAACTCATGGAGAATGACAGAAAAAGGTTTTGAAACTCATTTTCTTCATCAAGCAGCTTCAAAGGAGTCACAGACTGTTCCTCAGCAGTGCCCTGCAGACCAGCCCTCTGCATGGCCCTGATCTCTGTCACATCTGGCCAGTCCTGCTCTGCCAGAGACCACATCTGCCTCCTGAACAGCGGGAAAGCCTGGGCTGAATCCACACTTGGATGGGAGATGCCTACAGCATTTTAGGGTTTGGATTTTGAAGATTTAAACTGTGATTGCTCTTCTTCCTCTCCAAATGGGATTGATCCAATGACCCAAAATAGCCCTTAAGCCCAGAACCATTGAGCATATCCATACAAAATTCCTGATATTTACAAACAGCAGCTCTCATGGCCAGTTTACATTATGAGGATTGTTTTATTTTTTCTGTAATTCCATAAATGTATATCCACCTTACTGCCTTGAATTAATAGGTGATATGGTAATAAATGTCTAATAAACTATCTCAGGGTCCAGTAATTCCCATGGATTTCACCAAGAACGTTTTGGATCTCTCTAGTTTCCTTGAAAATGGGGAGGATCCTGGTTTTTCAGCAGAGTGACACAGGCTGCAGTTCAGCTGAGGCACACCCAGAGACATGGAGGTATTCGCAGGGTTAAAAGTGTATCAGCAGAAACATTGCTGGGAGGTAATGGGAACACCTGTACTATTTATTTCCAGAATATAAATTGCATACAATTAAGACAGAAAAAATTACGAGTGTGTACCCCCTACATACCCATTGGAAAGAAGAGAGACCAATTTTGGGGTCTGAGGGGCCAGTGCAAGCAGCACAGGACAGCTGAGCTGAGTGCCTGCCACAGGCAACAGGAGCAATCCCTCATTTTAGGAGTGATTACGTCCAAGTAGAAAGATTACAAATCCCACCTGAAAAAGAAAATATAAATATACGGGGCCTGATGAAGGAAAATTGAGAGAGAAACTGTCAGGTAGAATTCATCAAGCACAAGAAATGCCTCAGACGCTCCAGCACACGAGAAATTGAGAAAGCACAATCAGGGAGCACAGCAGGGATCGCGTGTCACAGGGACTTCACCGCCTGGGCTGTGACTAAGGCACTGCCACAGGGACCGAGTGCAGCGTGCCAGCGCAGCCTGGCACAGAGCACAGCTCGCAGGCAGCTGCCTCCGGGCCCTGGGGCTGCCACAGAAGTGGTTAGCAAGCACCTCCAGAGGCTTCTGCTCAGGAGCCCTGCCGATCAGCAGGGTTAGTAAAGAGCTGTTTAACAGCCCAGCCGACTGTTTGTACAGTTTCACACCCGGGTAAATCAAGACAGACAGGAAAGCAAATGCTCCTTTCTTCCTTCTACTTCTCATGCCGCTGCCTTAAGAAGGGGCTGGAGAAGAGGCAGTGCTATCAGGACAGGCTCCCCCTCAAGAGGCAAACACCAAAACAAACCTGCCACTCCCACAGGCCTATTTGCCCCGTGCCATGTGATTTACAGGCCTTTTTTATCCATTATTCTCTGTGCATTTCGTAAATCTCCGTGAGTGGTGGGGTTATCATTTGCCACAACAGCATCTCCACTGCTGAACCATGAGGTCTAAAACCCACCAAGTTTCCTTGTGTCCTTCCACTTGGCAACACAACACATTGGTCTGAGCTCCTTCCCTCCTTCACAAGGGATTTAACAATGCTTTCCAAGTGGCTACCAAGAGTAAGTGAGGCCTCAAACCACTCCTGAGTATTCCAGCCCCTGCACCATCTTATTTGCCAGTTAAAGGAGCTGCACCTCGGTGTCTGCTAAACAGCTCTACTACTTCTCAAACTTTTTAAGATCAAGCTGCTTTTGATATGCAAAAGGCTCTGAAATGTACATTTCCTATTACCCTCCTTGTTGTAAAGATCAGAAAGCTAAATAAACTCTATTTTCCCTCATTCCTCCCTTTCCAGGTAGCACTGAAAATATAATGCAAAACCAGAACCCCAGCAACCCATGAGATGACATCCCAGGAATTCCTGCTTGACAATATCCTTGGATTTCCAGTAAATGTTAAATTGTGTCATGGTCTTTTGGATGGTTTGTGACATGCTGACAGGTGAATTGATCGCAGATGACATTAACACGAGTGGCTGACACAGCTTTTGCAGCGCTCTGTCCAGACCACTTCTTCTTGCTGTTATCTCTCTCCTTTGTCATTTCTTTTGAGGCTGGTGCTTTGGAAGAGCTGCAGGGCTTTGCTATTATTTTCTACTCCATAAAAACTCAATTACTGGAGTCCGGCAGCCTGCCTGGAATCCAGGAGGACAAAGAAGGGCCCAGCAAAAGGAAAGCCAGGACCCAGCTGTGCGATCCTCCAGTACCACAGACAGTGGCACAGGCCCCTCCCACCCCGCAGGAAGGGGCAATTAACGCTAATTAGGGAAAGAGGCAGCTTCCTTTGGGTTTTTTTAAAAACTATTTTTTCACTATAAATTCAAGGGAAATAGAGGAGGAGAAGCGGGGTTTGGCGAGGCCAAGTGCTGGTGATGAACCAGGGTTGGGTGCAACCCCGTTATCAGCCCAGGCTGGGGATGAACAGACTGAGAACAGCCCAGACAGGAAGGGCTTGGGGGCCCCTGTCCATGGCAGGGGGATTGGAACCAAACGACCTTGAAAGGTGCCTTCCAACCCAATCCGTTCTGTGATTCTGTGAGTCTGTGAAAAAGTATGTTTTAGGAAGGTTTTGTCAAAAAAAAAAACCCAAATACCATAAACTAGACATTATTTAAAATGACAATGTTTTTCTTGTTTCTGCAATTTAATATATTTATTGTGACTTTAATATGTTAATATGATACAAAATACAATTAATATGTGTATGTTATATACATAATTTAATTCTATTTGTTTATGTTTATTTGTCAGCAAATAAAAGAAATAAAAAAAGCTTGGTACAACCTTTAAAATAAAACTTCTGCCCCTTTGTTTATCTTCCCTGGTCAAATGCTCCTGTTTGGCTCTGTGGCATTAATGGAGTGACAAAGGAGATCAGAAAGTGGCTTCAAGAGCTCAGCTTGCAAAGAGGCTGGTGAACCTTTTCTTCAGGTTCCAAAACTGTTCTTTTTGATCAGAAATAAAATATTTTGCTCAAATATCAAGTTTTATAAAAACTTTTTTAAATTAAATGTAAATTAGAAGGTAACTTTAAACACAGTAATTTAAAGTATTTTACATTGAAGTTGTCAAAGCTGATTTTTTCAGAAACATGCAGAAGTTTATGTTGACTAAAGTAATGGAACCAATCTAAATTCACAGAATACTCTGATCCACACATTACTTATTTCTCCAGCTTTATGGAAAACATTTTGTTCTTATTAAAGGAAAATACAGAGACAAGGTTGTGTTTGGGTGTGATGTATTTTTCTTTCTCTCTTTCTCTTTTTCTCTCTTTCTCTCTTTCTCTCTTTCTTCCTTCCCTGGAGTGAAAATCCATAATTTAAAGTAGATTTTATTATGTTCCAAGGGCAATCTGCTATTTCTGAAGCAATAAATATGACACAAAATGATCCAAACATGCTCTTCCATCACAGTTTGGTTGTTAATGTCAAAGACAAACCCGGGGGCCAATGAGCTCGGCTATTCCAGGGAGAGATCAGTAAATTTGGGTTCTTTACTTCCCACCAACCCTGATCAAGGCATTTCCTCTATGGACTCACTGAGAAAAGTCTCCAGGGTCATTTTTGGTGATGGGTGAAGCCACAGCTCAAAACCTCTGCAACAGTCTTTGGAAAACAAGTGGGAAAGAGACCGACATGCCAATGGCAGCAATTCAGTGTGCAGAGCTGGTGCATTTGAGCGTGATTTGGGGGTTGTTTTAGGACAGGAGCTAAGGGTGAGGGTTTCACACGCCCATCCTTGTGTGTGACCCTCGCCCAAGCACCCCAAGAACCAGATTTTTACACCTTCTCTTGCCTTGTTCATTTTCTGCCAGCCGAGCCAGCTCGCCGAGGAGCCCGAGAGGTGCCAGGCACCCCCTGAAGGCCGGACCTGCAGCTGGGAACAGGACTTGTCCTTTCCAGGCAGCCAATGTAGCCGGGCTCCGCCAGGGACACGCCTAAAGAACCCCCTGCCCAGTTTCCAAAATCCAGCACCCACCATCCCACCCTCCCAGCCCACCCACCCTCGGGGATGAGGCAGAGAGGGGCTGGGCAGGTGACATCTCACCAACCTCATGCCACAGGTTCCTCTTCCAGCCCGGGGTTTTTCGGCGTTTCGGTTTAGTTTATGAACAAAACACCCTGTTTAGCCACAGGGGAGCCAAACCCACGGAACGCCTCTTAGTTTTTATTGTTATTTTCACGCTTCAGGTCGCCGTGTCCCTGTAGCTGCCAGAAGGGGAGGGGGGTGGGAAGGGCTGGTTTGAAAGCAGGAAAAAAAGAGCACCGTTTCCCGGAGGGAAGGAAGGTTTCCCGGCTGGAGCGGGGCGGAGGAGCGGGAGGAGCGGGGAGGAGCGGGGCGGAGGAGCGAGCGGGGCGGCTCCCCCGCCTGCCTCGGTAAGTGCCGCCACGGGAATCCCCACCCTCATCCCCATCGCCATCGCCACCCTCATCCCCATCCCCGGGCGGATCCTGACACCCCTTCCCCGGGCAGGGCTCCCCGCGGGCACCGCCGCCGCCGCTGTTCCCCGCTCCGGGTGGGACCCCCCCTATCGCAGGCTCCCCCGAGGCACGTCCTGTACCCTCCGCCCAAAGGACACCCCCTTCAAACACTGTCTGCCCCCGGGAAGGGTTCCCCCCGCTCTTCCCCACCTCCAAGACAGATCCCCTCCGGGGAGGACCCCCAGCCCCTCCCCGGGCTGATCCCCCATGTCCCGGGCTGATGCAGGGGCAGGTGTGCCCCACTGCATCCTCGGCCTTTTGCCCTACCTGGGGCGGGGGTTTTGCTGCCCTGGGGGTTGGCGCTTTTGCCCCCAGAGGTTTGGCGGATTTGATCCCAGGAAGGGTGGTTTTGGCACCCCGGGGCTGTGGATTCACACCCCAGGGGTAGCGTCTTTGTGCTCAAGGGTTTGGTGCTTTTGCGCCGCAGGGGTTGGGGGTTTTTGCATCCCAGGGTTTGGGGTTTTTTGCACTCCAGGAACTGGGGGTTTTGCTCCTCAAAGGGTGAGGGTTTTGCCTCCCCAGGGTTTGGGTTTTGGCACCCCGGTTCAGATCCTAACGCCAATGATCACCCCAGTCTTTGCAGCGAGGGTTTAACTTTGCCTTGAGTTTTACTGCTGTGATGTCGCTCCGGTCTCTCCTCTCTCCCCGGAGCAGGCAGTGGCTGCCAGACACTTGCTCTGGCTGCGGAGGAGCGTTCACGTCTGCCGGGAGGTGATCCCAAAGCGTTGTGCCGGCTGTGGATGAGGATTCCGTGTCCTGCTTCGGGGCAGGAACCATCAGCTTCACGCGGTCAGGCTGGGAGCAGCTCCGTGGGGAGGGATCCGGGATCCCTGCGAGCTGGCCCGAGTCCCTGGTACCCTGCCGCTGGGAAAGCACCTCCGGGCTCAGGGACACTGCTGAGCTGCTTCAGCCGTCAGTTTCGAAGGTAAGGATATTGTGTTTTGCTGTGTTATCAGCCCCGGGGGTGTCAGAGAGGCTGTAGCAGTCGTTCTGTGCTGATTTGGGGGTGGAAAGAAATCGTGCCCTGAGAAATGCTGCCCTTCCGACGGGAAAGTTGGATAGAGGAAGAGAGCGAGAAGGAAAGTCAGTGCAGAGGCTCACTCGCTGCATGGCCTCCTTGAGTGCGTGTTGTACTGGTGGGAGCATCCCCAGGGATTCTCCCCCTCCTTTATCACCACCCGCAGCCTTGCACGGTTCAACAAATCGCTTGCACTGCTCAACAATTCCTGAGCTGTTGCAGTTTTCTCATGGGGAGGAGCAGGGAAAGGTGTGTGAGGTCCAGGGGCAGGTGTTGTTCCCTGCTGCCGTGTGCTGGTTTGTACCCGACTCAGCAGAGGAGCGGAGCCTGGCAGCAAATGTATTCCCAGTAATATATTTCCAGTTTTCATCATTCCTCTAAGATGTTAAAGTGCAGTCAGCTTTGAGATTGCAGAGGTTTTTTTTTCCTCCCTTGCCATCAAAATATGCCTTTTACCGATGAAATCAACCTTTAGCTTGGGATTTGTCTGCTGAATAAATTAGGTCAAACTTTCTGGATTTTAAAGGGGAGCTGAAGTGGTGGGGTTGCTCTGCTCAGACAGCCTCAAAGCAGAATCCAACCCATCAGTTTTTTGAAGGGAAGTAAAACTATAATGTCCAAATAAGAACAATGCAAACCTTAAGGCATTTGAGATCCCCAGGAAACTTGGGAAGATCCCACATTATGGTACAACTGGGCATTTATCCCTCTGATTTTACAGGAAAGACTGAGACTGATGCTGTAGAAAAACTCTGAGCTATCTCAGCAGCGTAACCACATGGGCTGCTGCAGCTCATGGGAGAATTTAAAAGCTCCAATATTTTAAGCTGAGGAAGTGCATTCCTGGGAAGGATGGCATATCCTGCTTTGTCCCAATAATTTCCACAGAGAGTTTCAGATGGTTTCATCCCCCGCTTTCCTGTGTTAACAATTCTCCGGGTGGTTTGAGAGCAGCACTTCTTAGTTAATTTAGCACACTTAGGATAAGGACTGGCTTCTCAGTCAGAGGCATAAACGGATCCAGACATCCACCCTGATTTGCTTGGCTGTGACAGGGACTGTGGATGAGCTTCCAGGGACTCTGCCTGGGGACCCTTAAAAGGGATCAGGAGCAGCAGGATCCTGTTCTCTGCACCCTGAATTAGAGTTCAAGGTTCTAACCTGAAGTTTCAAACATCCATCATCCCTTGTTTTTGTTGTTGGAGTAATGGGTGTCAAATAAAAACAGCCTTATTTCCAGTCCCTCAGCCTTTGTGTTGATTAAAAAAAAACCAAAAAGAAGACACCAGAGTGCTTCTCCAGTATTTTGTGTGTGTGGGCACATCTGTCTGCTGGTTTTGTGCGCTGTCGTACTCCTGGATGTACCCTGCATTAAGGAGCCTGATGTGAGGTTTTCAGCTGAGAAGACCTTTTAACCCAGGCTGGTGGCTGAGATGGTGCTTGAGGAGCACAGAGAGCTTGCAAAGGGGAGTTCTAATACCTTGTCCTAGTTCTGCTCAAAGTTTGAGAGCCGTGTGTGTTCACAGAGCAGTGTAAGTAATGATCTGCTTTAATTAGAGTTGTTCTAGCAGTGATACAAACTTAATGACCGTGTGGGATCAGTCATTGTTCGCAGGAAGGTGTGACTTCAAAAGCTTCTTGTCTCAGTGTTACATCTAAAAAAACCAAATAATTAATTCAGAATTTTCCTCTATCATTCTCATCTACCTGTGAACAAAAATTTGACAGCAATTTTTTTAAAACCTTAAGACCTGATGTTTTAAACTTTACAATTCGACATTGATTTTTTTTTTTTTAAACCATCGATTTTTCATCAAACCTGATTTTTTTCTGTTCATGTCTCAGGAGACTTTCCCAATGCTGTGTGCTCTCCCAGGAGATCCTGGGGCTCACTGGGTGGTGCTCAAGTGTTTAAACTGGTTAGGGCTCAGCTCGAGGTGGGGATCACAGAGCAGTTTTCAGGTCTTATAGAGGTACCAGAGGTGTGAGGACACCAGCAGGTGTGGGAGATGAGCTGGGAGATGGCTGTGGAGCACGGCATGGCCCTTGCAGAGGCGGGTTCTGAGCCTGGCTCCCGTATGGCCACATGCTGTGTCCATGTGGTTTTCCCAGCCGGCTGTCCCTGAGCTGTCTGTGTGGAACACGCAGGGAGGAGAACAGGCTGAACAAGTTTTTCTGCCAGGAAATGTGGCTGCATTGAAATCCAACTGTTCCACAGGAGCTCATCCAGTCTGATGACATCCTCAGTGGAGCTGTTAGGAAGAATGGCACGGATTATCCTCCTTCCTGTCAAGTATGGGAGAGCTGGAGACTGGAAATCTGATTTTATTTTTATGGGGTGTTACTGGGATGTGGAATGTTGTCCAAGGAATATTTTCATTAAGACTGAGGTACTTAAGACACCCTGCAGACTTTTAGTAGTGCTGGCTCAGGGTGCCTGAGATGATGCCCAAAAAACCTGCTTGTTCTCAGTGCTGGAAGGAGCAGGAGAGCTCCAGGTCTCAGTCAGTGACTCCCAGCTCCAGTGAGGAACAGCTTTCCTTCTTTATTTTTTTTCCTAGACATCTTGAGCTATTTCTTGATTTTGTTTTACATTTTTATTTTTTAACTTGAAAGAAAGGAAACCACTACATCCAGCAAATAAACAGAAGTCAGGCGACGGAGCTGAGGATTTTGAAGGATGAGTAGGTGCACGATTACACCCAAGGACAAGGTCACTACTGCTTTTAGAAAATGCAGCCCAGCTTCACAGTTATATAGGAATGCTTGGAAGAAGTCAACAGGTGGAAAAGAAGGTGCTGTAGGCTGCTTGGAATTCTGAGAGGTTTTCAATAAAGTCCCTCATGGTGGGGGCTTTTAAGGAAATGTATTGGTCCCGAGTTAAGAAGGAAGATCCTTGTGTGAATAAATACTTGTCTGAAAGGTGAAATGCAGGAGGCGGAAGTGGATTGTGAGTTACAGAGAGGTCAGTGATGCTTTTCACAGGGATAGGGGCTGGGATGTGGGGGATTCTATAAATCTCCAACTGGAAAAATTGTGAATCATGAAGCGGTGGTATTTGCAGGTGAAAGAAACTTTCATCGGGGAATGAAGGATAATGTCTGACTTAGTGAATTGGAAAAAAGTTTTTGTGAAGCTCATTGAGCATTAAAATGGAAGAAAGAATTCAGCTGTGAAGTGATGGAGTTTGGAGAAGATGGAGAGAACCTAATTTCCTAATTTCATCCTATTTTCTCATCTAAAGCAGCAGGCTCTGAGCTCTTGTTGCTGCCCAGGAACTTTGAATGGCCACAGCCCAGTGGAAAGGCCAGCTCAGTGCCACCCAAATCAGCAAATCAGGTCCGGGATGGTTGTGAAAGGGGAGCAGGACAAAACAGAGATGACACCCTTAGGTAAATCCACAGAGGTTTTACCTCTTGGAAATTGTTTGGAGTTTTGGTCCTTCTCAGAGACTCAGAAGAGCAGAAGGGATGGCCAGGAATCTTCCACTGCTTCCCTATGAGGAATGAGCAAGCTGGCAGATGAGGAGGGGGCTTGGGGGGTGTGACAGAGGTTAAAGAGCCCACCAGTGGCACTGAGGGAGTGGATGGGGATGGGTTTTGTGATGTCTCTTCCAATGCAAGGACCAGAGGGCACTGAATGGAGCTGGCCAGTGACAGGCTCAGAACAAGCAAAAAGAGGTGCAGAGCTGAGCCGCAGAAGTTGTTGCTGTAGGAGGTCATGGATGCTAAAAGTTTGCTGGGCCAGAGGGGGAGCAGGATAACTTCATGATTCAGAAGTCATTGAAACCATCTTTAGATGTAATTCTGGATCATAGGCTGCACAAGAACAAGGAGATGCTGGGAACACTTTGCTGCCTTCTTCTTACACTCCTCCTAAGGCAAAGTTTGGCCCCTGTGAGATGAGGCATGTTGGGCTACAGGGATGTTATCCAGGCCCATCCTCACGCTGCACTCAGTAGGATGCCCTGGAGATGTGGGATTGACCTGAAGGTACTGCGGAAGCAGATCCAGGTCACAGTGGAAGTGATGATATTTAAATACAACAATTTGACATCTGGAAATATTTCTATAATTCTGTTTTCCCCCCAAGTTTTGTCTTTGTGTTCCCTCAGCTACACCAGTGAGCTTTGAACTGTTGGAGTTTTTGCAGGGCATCCTTCCTTCCCAGGTACCTGTGACACCACTTGGCCAAAGTCTGGGAACTGAGCTGTGGACACAAGCACGTGGATTTCTCAATGGAAAAATCCCCCATTATGGAGTTGGGAACATCATCTCCCATCTGGGCACATGGAGGGAACATGGGTCTGGGGTCACAGCTGCCCCTGAGACACCTCAATTTGATGATCTTTAAGGTCCCTTCCAACCCAAATCATTCTGTGGTTTCGTGATTCCACAGTTCTGCTCCCTGTGTAGCTCCTGGCAGCCCTGCTTGGCCATTCAGGCTGGATGATGGAGCTGCCCGCTGTGGCAGTAAAAAAACCTTTGATTTCAGAGCTTGAAAATGCAGCAGGACAATCCAGGGCAGAGCACGGACTGAGCAGTGGGGTTATGGAAGCAGCCAGCCTGGGCAAGCAGCCTCAGCTGGTCTGGGGGTGGCAAAGATGATAATGAGAATATAGAACCGCAGAATGGTTTAGGTTGGAAGGGACCTTAAAGATCATTTAGTTCCAGCCCCCACATTTTGTGGATTTGGCATGCTGTTCAGTGGGATTTAGCCCAGCTGCTTTAATTTTTGATTTCAGTTGTTTTCTTGTCCTCTCTCTGCTCTCAGTACATTTCTACTTCTCTTTCTTTTTTTTTTTTCTGGTCTCATGCTTCATCTGCTGATGCATTTTCATTCACAGGAGGGCTTTTAATTGCTGTGAAGGACTTCAGTCAATGCTGCACATTTATCCTCACCCTCAGGATTTCAGGCACTTCTAATGGGCTGCTAACCACAGGACAGTGATGGCACAGGCACTGCAGGGTGTGTGGATTTTTCCTGGAACAAATGAAACATAAGCATTATTTCTTCCTCCCTTTCACACACCTACAACTCGTGCATCAAAGTAATTCTGGTTCTCCCCCTTTGTCTCGTTCAGCTTTTAACCGCGGGAAGATGCTGATGGACGGGAATGAAACTTGGCTCTCCAATTTCTCCTCTGCTGCCTCCTCCTTTGCAAGGGGAGGGGTCGGGCTCCAGGAGGTGCTCATTGGGCTCATCCTCACCCTCATCGACGTGGTCACTCTCCTGGGAAACACCATTGTGTTCCTCTGCCCCGTGGTGGAGAGGAGGCTGCGCACTGTCACCTACATGTTCATCATGTCCCTGGCCACGGCAGACTTCCTCGTGGCCTGTCTGGTGATGCCCTTCAGGTGAGGAGCGTCCGTGGGGTGGGAGCAGAGAAGGACAAATGTCCTTTCTCCCGGCTCCGCATCCGCTCTTGGAGCAGGGCTGGGATTCGCCTGCTGGGCTCAGGACCGGGCTCTCCAAAAGGCTGAACCGTGGCTTGGTGGCTGCACGTGCTTCCCTGCCTCTGCTCTGTGTTAGGGATCCTCTTATAATGCATGGAGACACAATTCCCAAGAGTATTTTTCCTGCTGGCCACACGGGGACCCTGGCTGCTGATCTGAATTTGATTTCCAGCTTTGCATGGGGGACTCCAGTCACTGAGCCCCCTCTTCCAGGACTAGCCCTGAGTATGGAATGTAAGGAATTTATTCAGTATAAGCAGAGTAATTTAGGCTTCCCCTATATTTCATGGTGGAAGAGGCACTTGAGAGGGCAGGTGTCCCTGCATGAGGTTTATATTTATGAGAGCTTCACCTGGCTAAAACAGTGAAACAAACACAGAAAGCAGATGACTTGTGGTCCTGGCTGTCTTGTCCTGCAAAGCAGCCCCAGGTTTGGGTAAATCAGGGAGCTGCACCCTATTTCGAGTTCCTGGGGCAATATGAGGAAGCTGAACTCTTTTCATGTTCTATGCTTCAGTTCTCATGGGGATGCCTATTCCTTTGAATTTGGCACTGAAGAACATTGTTCCAACAAGAAATTACAAACTGAATTAAAATTTCATGGTATCAGGTGAAAAAAAGCAGTTAATGATACTCTTAAAAAAATATTACTGCTAATTTAAACTCTAATCTCGGTGAATTTTAAATTCAGGTTCTGAAATTATCATAGAACCATAGACTGGTTTGGCTTGGCAGGGACTTTTAGGGGTTATCTAGTCCAACCCCTGCAGTGAGCAGGGACATGGAAACTGGACCAGGTTGTTCAGAGCCCCATCCAGCCTGGCTTTGAGCACTTCACATGGGGCAGCCACAACTTCTCTGGGCAGCCTCACTGTAAAAGATTTCTTCCTTCTGTCTATTTTAAATCTACTTTTAGTGATGTCTTACTTAAACAACAAAACTTACAAAGGGGAGCAAAGATCAGAGCATGGCTGGTGCTCTGTGCCCCTCCTGAATGTCCTGGTGTTGCCTGGTGGGGAGACCTGCCAGCTCCTGCTGGGCCCCGTGGTGAGGAATGGACCCTGTTGGCTCCATCAGCGTTGTCCAGCCCTGCCAACACAGTGGCCGTTGTTTCACACTTTCCCACTGTTTTGGCTTCACATCTCTGCTGCTCTTTTGGATTTCAGCTTGCTCCTCAGCTGGCAGGTTATTATGTGCCGAAGGGAAGGAAAAGAAATGATCTTAGGAGGCAGTTTGGCTCAGGAAAATGTGACAGAAAGGAACAACAAATTTGTCACTTGGTGTCTTAATTTCATAGGAGTAAGACTTGTGTTTTGTCCCTGGCTTGGCTGGTTTGCAGGAGCTGTTCAGCTGAGCTTAGCTCATTGTCTGAGTACTCCAGCCAGTCTGTCATTTCCAAGCTGAATATTTCCAGCTATTCTTTTCCTCTGCAAGCAAAAGTTCAAGGCAGAGGTGACTTCATTGTGTGTTTCTTTGGGCTTTTACTACTCCTTCTTATCAGCATCATTGCCCAGCTGCAGAGACCTTTTACCTCAGAGAAGAGGGGTCAGGTATCTGCTACAGTTATGAATGGATAATGTGGGTTTAAGTAAGTCCCTGCCTTTTGGCCAGGCCTCTGGCAGCAGGCAGTAGCTTTATAGGGATGGCCAGCACCCCAAAATCCACTACCATTCGCAAGTTCTTTAATAATGGCTGATTTGGTCTATTATAGAATGAATTATTTATTTAATAGACACAAAACTAACAGACATAAGACTTAAACCAGACAATTACAACACAGGAATAAGACAAAAGAGGACAACTAGTATTATACACACAGGGTTAAAGGTTTCTATTAATTTTACAGCTAACAAAGAAATACTATAACTTAGGATCCAATGTTTCTTAGCATCCAGTTCTTGAAGGAGCACACATTGAAATCCTTTCCTTCGATTCCCAGGAAAGTAACCATGGAATCTGCATCCAGATTCCGGGGAGAAGTCTCACACGCTTTCAGGGCATGTGAGTAGAAGGCTTCTCAGTGTGTGTGTAGGAGACTTCTGCCTCTGTGATAATTATATGGCCTTTTATAGACATAAGAACCGTGTCTTTTGGTCAAGAATATTTATTTTCTTTTATCTCTTCCCACATTTGCTTTACAGACTAAGATGTTGATTCTTAGCTGGGTGTCTGAGCCCTTTTGGCACCAGAGATGACCCCATGCTGGGCCTGTGACCCGCCTGGGTTATCCCTTGCATATGCACCAACCGTCTGTGGTAGAGAAGAGGTAGACACCACGTCCTGCCACAGCTACCCACATCTGCAGGTCAGGTGCATCCCACCAGATGTGTGCAGGTGAGAGCTGGGCACCTGCTCAGCTGGGATCCGTGTGCAGGGGTGTCCTGGCAGCAGCACATCTCCTCCTGGGAGGCCAGGGCACACCACAGGCTCTGCAGCATCTCTGGGGGGAAGGAGGGCTCTGAGCAGTGGCAACAAGGCACCCAAGTCTAATACTGAACACATGCTTCAATTCTAATGCCTCATCTCTCCTCTGTAAAAGAGCCATGAAACCTTTCTGTATGTGTGCTGTGGGATCCTCTATGTTGCCTGTGTGGAGGCCACCACGGTGGAAGGGTAGGCTCTGCTGTAGGTTAGTTTGCTTGGATTTTTCCATGGAATCCCATATAACAAAGAGCTGCCAAGGGCTGGGACCCTTCAGCAGCACTGCACCCACCTACAGCAGTTGCTGTGCTCTGGAACAACCTTCACAAGTCGTTTTAATGAATTGGTGCTAATGAGATGTAGATCAGGCATTGTTTTCTGACATCAAGTTGAATCTTTCTCCCCTGCTGGACACTTGAGCACTGCAGCTCAGCAGCCCTGATCTCACTGCATTTAACCAGCAAGCTGGGAAGTTACAGGATAATTAAAGCTTTGCAGGACTAGGGAGTTACTCATCAGATTCACTCACAGTGGTGATTTCAGCAGCACCCTGGGAGCCGCAGAAAGCTGGTGAAAGGAAGGAGAAGTAAATGGCATCTCATTGAATGCTATAGAAACATGCATCAGCCTTCCTACAGCTGCCATATGGTCCTTCCTTTGCTGCTCACTTCTCACAGGCCCCTCTTGACTTTGTTAGAAATATTTTTGGTACCATGTCTGCTTTTTGCTGGTGTGTTTACCTCGCTGAGGCATTTATGAGCCACATAATGTACAAGCTACATAGGCTTCCTCCTAGGATGTTGTTTTGGGTTTTTTTTAACCAAGAGTGGAAATCCTTTCTGGTTTTGAAGCATAAGATCAGATGTGAAGTGAGTTTCTTGGAGATCTCCCATGCCCCAGGAACTGGGGAGAAATCATAAAAGTCTGTGCTGCGTATGGCACTGGGAAAATGCTGTGATAAATGAAGCTGTGCAGATGTAAATTTGGGGAGATCTGTGGGGCAAAGCACCTCTCTCAAGGCACTTAGGCTGCAAGAAGCACAGGTTTGCTGTTCTTCAGCCATGCTCCAGCTGTGGGGTGCTCCTTTCTTGGGTTGTGCTTTGAGGATGAGTCTCTGCCGTCTGAGCTGTGTGCCCATCTTTAGCACGTGTGTGATAAAATACGGCATTACCTCAGCGCAGTCATAAAGAAATAGTCGCAGAATTGTTTGGGTTGGAAGGGACCTTAAAGATCATCTTGTTCCAGCCCTGGGCAGGAACACCTTCCACTAGACCACGTTGCTCAGAGCCTTCTCCAGCCTGGCCTTGAACACCTCCAGGGACTGCACAAATTCAGCCCTTCCAGCTCTGATTTCCACCCGTTTTCTCTGGCAGCATCATTTATGAGGTGACGGGGATGTGGCTGTTCGGGAAACTGTTCTGCAAAGTCTGGATCTCCTTCGATGTCATGTTCTGCACCGCATCCATTGTCACGCTGTGCTTCATCAGCCTGGACAGGTACTGCTCCGTGGTCACCCCCTACCACTACTCCAGAAGGATGTCCCGTGGCAGGTGAGTGCAGTTGCTCCTCACTTTGGGTCCCTCCAGGCTGTCACTTGGCCATGGCCTACACTGACCTGGGGCTGAAAGAGCTGTTGACAGCTGCTGCCCAGGAGCAGAGTGATGTGGCGAAAGGAACTCTGCACCATTTAAAACTGCAGAAAATGCTTAATGTGGTGCAGGAGAGGACACAGAGGACGCAGCTGAGGGGGCTGGATGGTGCTCCTGGGAGTGTATTTTTTGACCTAAGGATGGGTCACAAAGTGGGTAGAAACCAGTGCTATGGGCTGAGTTGGACCTACAGCTTTTTCCCTGTGCAGTCATTTCATCGGCATTTCACAGAATCACAGAATCACAGAAAGGCTTGGGTTGGAAGGAACCTTAAAAATCGTTTTGTTCCATCCCCCTGCTGTGAGCAGGGACACCTTCCACTAGACCATGTTGCTCAAAGCCCCACCCAGTCTGACCTTGAACACTTCCAGGGATGGGGAAGGACTTTGAAGAACTTCTAAGGGCTAGGTGTAACAAGACCCAGAAGGATGCATGTAGCAGTAGTCTTCCCTCTCTTAAACTCACTATCTTTTCTGAAGTGATGTTCAGGGAAAATGGGGAGAGTTTCTAAGCTCTAATGAGGGTTTCATGTGAGAGGCTGAAATGAGGACTGCAGGGTGGGGAAAGTCATGAGGGTGGGCAGAGAGGACACTGCAGCAGTGCGGTGCTTTACAGGGTGGGTTCAGGCTCTTCTAGGCATTTTTCCCACTGTCACTCTTGCTGTGTCTGATTTGTGGATCACAGGCAAAGCGAGGAGGGGGCTGTGTGGCCCCCCTTGCACAGATTCTGTGATCTGGTGTCCATCAGCTCCATCATGCCCCAGAGGGTGAGATAATGGCCAGATACTAAAGCTGAAACCAAAAAAATCTACATGCCGTTGTTCTAAATACTAACAAATATCTTCTGTAAAACCTTTCCTCATCTTTTCTCAGAAAGCTCTTGAGCACTCCTTACAGTGACCCCAATTCTGTCGGCCAGAGACCAATTACCCAATTGTTAGAGGTATTCACATCTGGACTTGTTACATCCCAGCTTTTTCCCTTCTCCAAGCCCTGCTGGACTGCTCAGCAGAGACATCCCACACAGGTTACCATGGGGATTGAATTGTACTGGATGTTCTCAACTCAAAATTACTCAGACCCTCTCTCCCCTCCACATCTCTCTCCTTTTGCAGATGCATCGTGATGACCTGCATGGTCTGGGTATATTCCTCCCTCATTTCCTTCCTACCCGTCATGCAAGGCTGGAATGAGATCCCCGGGGTGGACTTCGATGCGGGCAGAGAATGCATCTTTGTCACCAACTGGGTGTTCGCCATCGTGGCTTCCGCCCTGGCGTTTTTCCTTCCCTTCATGGTCATGTGCAGCATGTATTTCTTCATCTACCGAGCCTCCCGCCTCAAGGCCACCCGCATCATGTCCCAGACGCTGGAGATCCACTACCACCCCAACAGCAAGCGGCAGAACCACCTGCAGCTGGAGAACAAGGCCACGAGGACCATCAGCATCATCATCTCTGTGTTCGTGCTGTGCTGGCTGCCCTACTTTGTGCTGAACGTTTGGCTGGCGGCCAGAGGCACCGACTCCACCAGCACGGTGCTGGTCGGCGCCTTCAAGATCATCACGTGGCTGGGGTACTGCAACTCCACCATCAACCCCCTGCTCTACGCCTTCCTCAACAGGGACTTCCAGCGCGCCCTCAAGAAGCTGCTCATTTGTAGGCACAGGTCTCAGGTGGACGTTGGGGAAGACATGGTTTCCATAGCCACGTTTTCCAAGACTGCTCCAGACCTGGAATACAGCGTGACGGTGCCCAATGGTGCCCTGAAGGGCAAAGCCAAGTCATAGGGATTCAGGATCAGTCGCTGGAGGTGGTGATACAGAAAGTGCTGGAGCACATCCAAATGGAAAAACAACGGGTAGGAAAATAGGGGAAGGAGGGGCTGGAATATTACAGCTGGGATGATACAACAAAGATGGGTTTCTTCACCTTCCACAGTTTCAATAACATGGAACTTGGATATTTTAGGGGCAATTTGTTATATTAATGGAGCTAATTCATTCCTGGATAATTATTTTTCTAATGAGCATTTCCTAAGACAAATTCAACCTTCATGTTGGGTAAAAAAAACCAAAACAATATGATGTAATGTGACCTCATCTTCATGCATATCCTGGTGATCTGTGTCAGGTGGGACAGTGTTTCTTATTAAGCCACTATAGCTTCTCATCTTGAAGCTTCATTACAGATTTGACCAGTTTTAATAACTCCACGTGTGCCAGTCAGTGTATGGGAATTAGAGGAGGGCTGTGGCCAAAGAGCAGAGCTCACTTCTTAAAGAGGCACCACTCTGCAGCCTGGGCTGTTGCTTAGGGTTCAGCTCACTGGCTTCTGCAACATCTGGATATTCAGAGCTTTCCATGGCTTTCTGTGAATTACCTGTGAGTTTCCTTGTTAATTCTGGAAGGGGAATTTCGACGTGGCAGATCCCAGGAGATGAGAAAGACTTGCTGCAACCTCAGGAGCACTGAGTGCCCAAGGGTTTCAAAGGGAGCTACAGGTGGCTGACACCATCCAAAGATGGGATGTGAATAGGAACTATTACTTGTGCGCACACTATGATATCTACCACAGAGACATTAAAAAATCGTAAATGGGAATGATTATTTTTACAGCTCCCAAGTGCTTGTCTGGATTTCCAACAGCACTGGCTCCCTGCAGGAAAGCCACAAGTGCCTCACTGAAGGGTTACGCTGAAAAGGTAGCAGGGGACTGGCCTCAGAGGTAGCAAAATGCAGCAGGACCTGCCTGGAGCAGCTCAGCCACTGAAGACACTGGCACAAGGGTCAAGAGTTCTCTCTCATGAGCCTGGCAGAAAAAACAGCCCTGGCCCTCGGGTTCAGCACTGGTTCTCCTGTCAAATGAGTCTCCATGGAGAGGGTTACGTGACCCAGATCCTACAACTCCAGTAACGACATGGAAGTGGTAAGTACCTACACCTTATTCTGGGGGAAGCATCCTGTGGGCACGAAGGTGGACAGGGTAGGAATCCTGCTGCTGCCATCCAGGTCATTTTGATAAAACAGGACAAGGAATGGTGTTCCCCTCCCAAGAGCTATGGGGGAGGAACGGAGCTGAGGGATACGCAACATCCTGTGAAAGAATGGGACAGGACCCCGATGCTGCACAGCACAGCAGAGCCCCAGGCCAAAGCCCCTTTTACAGGGCTGTGGGCTCACAACTTATCCCAGTTTGGGTGTTTTTCCACAAAAACAGCTGGCAGAAGAGTACACATCATTCAGAGGGTTCAGAGGGAAACCTCTCTGCTTAGAGAACAGCCTTTCTCAGTCAAACAGAACTGCTTAGTTCTGTTTCAGAGGGAAACCTCTCTGCTTAGAGAACAGCCTTTCTGCAGTAAGGGGCAAAGACAGGGACAACACACTCCAGTGCTTAGAGAAGCAAAGCCTGACCAGGCAGTTCAGAGCTGAACATGGCCAGATGCTTTTGTGGCTGGGCAGGGACCACACAGGGGAGGACTTGTCCACACCTTTGGGGGCAAGTGTGACATCCCAGAATATGCAGACATACCTAGTGTGAACACATATGCCAGTTCTGGTACTGAAATGCTGCAGGGCCCTTGGAATAGGCATCTACCCACATCCAGATATACAGCAAGTTAAAAATACCTTATTCCTCATTTCCTGTGCTCCACGTGTAATCACTGAGCTGGCAGGGAAGGCAAAGAGGCTCCACATGTGGCCATTTCACTGTGCACTTGTAGCTGATGTAAACAGGGAAATCCAAGGGAAGAGGACACACTTAACTCTCCTGCTTTAAGCCAGCTAAACACAAACTCTGTTCCTGATCAGATATTCACTGCAGCATTCTGGCTTCACCTGGACAAGCCAGTATCTAGGAGAGTCATCCAAGAGCAAAAGGAAGACAAAAACTGTAATCTACTTTTGCCTTATCATAAAGCTGCAAGGTGTCAGCTGATTTAATTGCTGGTCACAGTGTCACACCACAGTGCAGTCATCCCCAGCAGGATTTGAATCCAGTATCCTTTCAGGAAACTGATCTCAGAGACTAATAAATTTAAGTCTGTAAAACAGAAAAATACAATTGTACAAGAACTGTTCTAACGGCATAAGAATTATCCCTTCTCCCCTCTCTGGTGAGCAACTGCCCCCATAATCCACCCACTTTAGAGCTCAATTGCCCTCTTTGTTCAGATCCTATCTCACTTCCAAGCAGCACACTCAGTTTTGCGTCATCACACACGCTGTGGCCAGTGTGAGACAGGGAAGCAAAGGAAGTTCCAGGAATGCAGAGCCCATCCTGTTCCCACTGCACAGGGCTGCCATCTGCAGCACACACGGATGCAGGCTTCTAACAGAAGCAACTACTATTTTGTCTTAGAAATAAAAAAAGTTTATTAAATCATTTAGACTTGAAAGAAGTCACAATAATCAATGCACTCAACAATTACAGCAAGTGCATCCTGTACACCACCAACCCAAATGGATTGATTCTGTATTTTATAAATAAAAATTAACATATTTACAGTGAGAAATAAAAGCATGGCATTAGGCAGTTAAATTAGCAGATTACACAAATGCCTACCGGTTGATTTTTTTTTAAAAAGTACAAATCTACAAGATTACATACGACACGTATGACTTCATTAGGTTTAAATTTTCAGAATCACAACATTTTTGTACATAATTTTGGCTATGGCTCTTTCAACCACTGCCTATAAAACCCCCCATTTAATGGCAAAAAGCTCCTTTTCCTTCTCTACAGCTTCATCTGTATAAGATGCATTCCCTAAGACCTACTGTAGTGCAGAAATATGAAATGACTTCCTCTAATGACAGGCTATGGACAGTGACAATATGTACAACTGTGGTACTTTTTTGCTTTAAAAATAGTGCAGATTCCCAGTTTACCCACCAGGGACAAAAATGGAGTCAAAGTTCATTTCAAAATCATCTTCATTTCACCAAAGAGCAAGTGATCCAGATAGACACTCACTAGGCTTAGAGACTGTAATTTGCTCTATAAAAATACAGTATTTTAATTCTATTTACATGTTACAGATCTCTCACTCACCCAGCAAGCTGACATTTACAAGCTTCAAAAAAACCCAAGAAACCCCCAAAAAAAGGATAATGGAGCACAACATTGGCAAGCACAGCAGCTGGACCCATCCACCTAGGAGAGCAAAGGTAAGGAAAATGGAAAGTGAAGGGTTTGGTTACTGGGCTTCGTTGGCTGTCAAAGTAAACAAAAATCTGTCCAACACGTCTTATACATTAAACATGGCAAAAAAAGCTGAAGTAAACTATTTCCAAGATAAACATTCTGCATCATAGGATCCTTCTGCTGAACAATCCCTGTGAAACCTGCTGAGTGGAAGAAGTGATCCTGAGGATAGTTATTTGCTTGGTTGTCTGGAATGTTTATTTCCTGATAGACTCATTGTCCGTGACCTCTGCCGGAGCACGGGTTTGGGTGGGAGCTCCAAGTCTTCAAAGACAGGATTTTCTATGATTGCTGCAGCCTCTGGTCGTTCAGTGGGACTTGGAGAGAGCATGTCCTTCACCATGGTGTACTGGAAGAAAACACAACACATATTACATGAACCAAGCCATAAACTCTTCCTTATTTAATGTCCTGGCTTCAACTGTGGCTGTGTGAACAAGTGGAAAATATCCCCAGCTGCTGTCTGAGTTATCTGGTATTAGTGCTTTGGCTCAGTAGTTAGAAGTGCATTAAATATTTTAAAATGTATCACTGTGCATCTCTTAAAGTGTCTTCACTGTCAAGAACTAAAAACAATTTGGCAAACCAAATCTGACTCAAGGTTTAATCATTATAAAACTTCACGTTATTTGCAATCAAAATTAAATACATGATATATAATTTATAAGTAATTTTTAGCTTCATGTTTAAGCCATCACATATTAAGCCACACAGAATTTTTCTCACGGCAAATTAGCATTTTTCTTTAAATATACAGGTAGTTTGAATATTTGGTTCAAATTTAATCAGAATTAGTGTCCTGCTCCAGCCGAGCACAGCACAGCCCCTTCTCCCAGGCAGCCTTCAGCTGTAAAGCAGGAAAGGCTGGTCTCATTTGGCCACTGGTCTGAAGCTACCTTGAACACCTGAAAGCACCTCAGCTTTTTACTGGGGAGGTTTTGTACATCACCTCCTCTTTACCTGCAACCACATCACTTTACAGACCTGACCAATGAGAACACAGCACAATTTGCTCATGTGATTTCCCTCTTGGGAGGTCCAGTTCTGGAGGGGATCCCACACAGCCACGGTGCTACCTAGAGCCTCCCCTTTACTTGTCTGTAACTCTGCACTTTCTCTGAGGGAATGTGGGTTTGTTGCAGCAAATCACGACAGGATGTATGTGAAATGGATGGCTGCAAGTGACAAAGGGAAGCCAGGTAAAAATGTATTCCTGGAGGAAAACTGTGACAAAAGTCCTTGTGCCCATTAGTGCAATGTTATAGCTTTGAAATGTAGAGAAGTACAGGGATAGAGAAATGCATTTTAAAAACATGAAAGCAACCTGGTTTCTCCATTTTCACCTACAAAGCAACTGAAAAACAAAGGAAGAAGCTACAATTATTAATGAAAAGGCTACAAGTAATAGCATCAGATGTACCTACCTCTTGTGCATATTTCTGAGTGAACAGTGGTGGAAAATTCAGATTTCTAACATCACTTAAGGTCTGCAGAAATATGAAGAACAACATATAACTCTTCCAAAATATCATTCTTCAGTAATATTACCCTATCCTTCAAAACTATGCAAATTATGCAAACGAATCAGCCTGCTGGAATAAACCCCTTTGTTTTAAAGTGTTGCTTTAGTGGTTAAAAATCACAACATAGTTGAGCAGGTGAGCTGCTGCTTCCCTAGGTATAGAGCCTGCAATAGGAGTTGTGTTACAAGAATTGTGATCTCTGCAGTTTTATATCAGTCAGATACATAAACTTGTACTTTCTCACTTTAGCTCAAGAAAATCAACAAATCTGTGCACCAGTGTTAAGACCCATGAAATGACTGTCTCTGCCTTAACAACGTAAGCACCAGTCTTTGTTTAACATTTAAGGAGGAATGAGCACATTTATCAACAGTTTGGAAAGCAGTTGTGTCGGGTATTTCTGTGTTTCTTCCATACAAAGGCCACTGGCTCCATCTAGTGACAGTATTTTTCCCATGTTCAGCCGGAAGCACAATATTTAGCACTTCAGGTTTTTTGGAAGGATCTCCTTTAACGGAAGTTTGAGCACAAAATACAAGAGTTCTAAAGTTAAATCAAAATTAATTTCACTATTACTCCCCTGAAAGTATAAAGTGACCAGTTAATAATGATGGACAACAGTCAAACTCCTGTCCAAGAGAACTGAGTTTGGTGACATTAAAAGTGCTTCAGAAAACTTTTCTCCTTTTCTGCCAGTTCAGTCTGCATTTAGTGATCTGTTTCCCAGCATCTAGTTTGGAAATAAATTGCACTGCCACTGACTAACTGCTCGCAGCTTGAGACAGAGGCAGCTCTCACACTCCAGCTCTGGGGATTTTTCCAGCCAGCTGTCACAAATTCCTAGAATTTGCTGGGTTACTTGGTCAGGCAGAGCATGTTTTGCTTCAGCAGGCAGTGCTAATGCTTGGCTGATGCCAATGAAAACCTCAGTGTAACAACTCAGAAATAACTCCTGAAGTAGCCAAACTCCAGAACTTGGCAATGAAAGGGCAGGGGCTTCTTTTTAGCAAAAAGAGTGAAATGCCAGTGAAAATCCTGGAAAGTCAGGGCACTCTTTTAACACTCTTCTGAAGTACAACACTAAAATTAGATGGAATTTAGGTTTCGTTCCGATTACTCGCTTTGCTTCTATTCTTAGGAGAGAAACTGGAAGGGCAAAGCCTGTAGTCAGTGCTGTGAGAGATCTGAGAATCTAGGATGGCTCTTTCCTGGGTATTTTGTTTCAGTGAAACTCATTCGGGGAAATTGAAACTGGTTTCAGTGCAAGCGGTTCAAATTAAACACTAGTTCCTCCTCTTGGCCATTTTGTGCCATTAAAAGCCAGAGTATTTTAATCAAGAGAATGCAACAGGTGAAGCACTTGGTCAGGCTGCTGTTCAAGCTGTTTCTTTCATCTCTGCTAAACCCACTGCATCTTCACCTGAGAATATAAGCCCCCCAACCACATTTAAATGACAAATACAAGTTTTAATGGCTCTCTCTTTCCTGCACAGGTCACTGCTTGGCGCAGAGGACAGACCTTTCTGGCTGTAGCCCCTGTTCTCCGTGAACTCGTTCCTGAGCAAGATGGATCTCACACATGTGAATAGCAAGCAAGAGCTGTAATGCACCATCAAACATCCCAAATTCACATCTAGTGCAATGAAGGTCATCAGTTATGGGAAGATGGTGCTTGAAGCTGAGCAAGACTCCCAGCTAAGACTCACTGGAGGAAAAGGAACAGCCATTTTTCACCAAGTGCTCTGGGTGAAAAAGTACTGCAGATGCAAACGAAGGAAGAAATAATAAAAATGCACAGCATGGTTCCAATTCTTGAATGAAAACCAAGCCAGTAGGCTTAAAGTCACAAGCTATATTTGTTGCTTGAGTTCTTGGATATCGTAGTTCAATAGTTTCTCTTACTTGGCTTGACAACAGAGAAGCTTTGTAAAGAAATTAAAGCCTCAATTCAACTGCACACATTAGGAAGACTGCAGTTTATTTTCAGTGATTCAGGCAGTCTGTACAAGGCTGATAAAGAAGTTGTGCTCCTAGCTGCAAGGCTTTTCTCCAAAGAAAACAGGACAGGAACCTCTTGCCAGTATTTCACCAAGCAAATAGCAACTTTAAACAAATACTCAAACTGAGGATAACCCAACACCACACATACCTTGACCCTCTCCATCTGTGTGCTGAAAGGGTAGAGCAGCTCAAAGAGAATCAGTCCCAGAGAAAAGATATCCACCTTGTGCGAATAGGTGTTGCCACAGATCTGAGAAGGCAAAATCAGGGTCAGGGCAATCAAGCTACTCAGTCAATGCAATTATGTACAAAGTAAACAATCCTTGCAAGTCCACCTGGGGAAGTGACCAGCCCTGTGCAGAGCTGAAAGCTACAGCCAGGCACCTCAGCAAATTTCAGTGAGCACTAGGGAGAGCAAGGTCCTGATCCTCAGTGCCTCTGTGCTGCAAAGCAAACTGTTTCACGTACTTAAACCTCATGCACGAAAGTGTGTCCTTCCTCAGTTAAGTGGAATGTTTTACAGTTACCTTCCTATACTGCATTAAAAGCAAGAAAAATTAACGCATCCAGTCTGAATAATTAGCCACTTTCTTTGCTGTAACAAATATGTATATTTAAATATTCATTTTGGAATTCAATTTAGCTCAAAACTCTACTTTGATGAGAAAGAATTTAAGTAACTTGATTGCAACAGTTTACTAGGAGTGCCTGATCTTAGAGCTCCCAGGAATTCAGGGCTTTTCCAGGCACTGCCAAATACAGCTTTGGAGAAGAGAGCACAAACCTGTTCCGGGCTCATGTAGAGTTTGGTCCCTACTTGTCCTGTGTGCCTGGCATAAGCTGGCATTGGGGTCAGAACTGATTCCTCCTCCTCATCTTGGTCCATAGCAGTCACCAGTCCAAAATCCCCAACCTTTACTATGTCATCCATTGTGAAAAATATATTGGAAGGCTGAGAAAACAAAGAGGTGAAAAGAAAAAGTAAGTAACAAACAAGTGTCTGTGTTTCAGTCGTTACAACACTCAGAAGCTGCCAGGGTTAAAAACACTCACTGAACTGCTGAAGGATTACAGTTAAGAATTGTAACTGCTCAGAAAAAAAGGAATTACTTCTGCATTAGCCATTGTCTCTTCCTGAAACTCAGACTGCTCATTTCTTGTCATTCAGCAGAGGCTTACCAGCAGCACACAGGTTTGCTGAGGAACATACACAGAGTCAACACTGCTGGGAACAGCACAGATAAGTTACCCAGCTCCCCATCACATGGCACTTTCAGACCACATGCTGCAGTTCCGACTCGTGGGCTTTTTAATTTTAATCTCTAAGTGCTAAAGTCATTTGCTGTATTATTAACAAGCGCATAGCACATCATCTTAAATTATAGATACAATGGGAACAAGGTCTGCTGTTCAGTGTAACTGTGCAGTTTAACGTGGGAACAGCTGTTTGCATAACAGAATTAAAAGTTTATTTTAGATAGAAGCTTAAGAACTTTGCAATTCGTAAAGGCAGTGACAGTGATGATGTGGCTTAACTCTCCTTTAGCTTGTTTGCCACACACCACCATCCTTGGCTTAGCCTACTGATAAAAGAGACTGGAACAGAGATGTCCCTTTGCTCATGGTGCACATCCCAGATATTTCAGGAATTTGCTTCCGGGCTGACAGAACAGCACCCACCAAATGGATGATTACTTCTTTGAAATATAACCACCCCCTCAGTGCATACCCACATGGTCAAAAGTCTTGATATCAGAATGTTAATGTTCAGGGCACAAACATCTCCATTAGGAGTTTGTATCCCATTGCCTTGATCTCCATTCTCCTCCTCCAACAAACATACAAGTCAAGATTTGTCTTGCTTCCTGGAGAAAAACTCCTCGTAACAGAAAGTTTTATTTCACTGCTTCTCTGGCTGGACACAGACTGTCTCTGAACAGGCTGGCATATAGTTTCTACAAATAGGGGGAATGGACTCTCTGCTATTGCAAAATACCAGCAAAAATAAACCATCAAGATCACATTAGGGAAGAAGCCTAAGGCAGATGCACACAGTTTTGATTTAAATCATCAGGAAAGTACAATCAAATATAACCACCCTCTAGTTTAGTTATCTTGCCACCTGCACAAAGAGATTTCTCTCCATATTCTTCAGTCAGAGTAAGAATTCTCATTTTTTCACAGACATGAATAAGCTTCTCACACATATGGAAGAGTCTGTTTAATTCAATTAATGCTGCAAAATGTATCCAAGACTGTTCTTGCAGTTCTATGAAACTGATAATTTCTTTTGAGCTGCCAAGCATGACCGACAACTTATCCTGGGAATAACAGTAAATCCACTTGACAGACAGACTTTTGTTTCTGCACTTCATTTTCTTCAAAAGAATTTGAACTCTGACCTCTTTGCTTGCCCACATAAATTCCTGCCATCTTGTCATTACAATATCTCTGATTAGCAGGAGCCTAATTAATGCATTTTAATGTCCACTGTTAATTTAAATATTTTGATTACTTCTTGGATGTTCTAATATGCCCACACAGAAATTTATTTTCACACAGATCTACCAGCTTTTGTTGGTGCCAATGGGAGCAAGAACTGGCCTCTGCTGTCACTGAGCTCTGCCTGTAGCCAAGCCAAAGCAGCTTTGCAGGTTATTCACTTGTTAGTGCTGGCACCAACTCAGGGCTGCATGACCAACCTCTTGGACAAATTACAACATTAGATGAGATCTCTTCCTAGGAGCTTCTGAAAAGTATAGAAAATAATTAAATACACTGGCTGTTGTTTTGACCAAATTAACACATAACAGACAAATAAAACTTTGGGATCCAAGAATAACATCTATACAAGCATGGAAAGTTTCCTGAAGGAGGAAGTTGTTCAACCAAGGAGAATGTTTCCAAGTTGGTTATACCAAGTAAACAAACTTAAATCTCTTGTTCAAACTGCTGCCAGCATTGAACTTTTAAGATGTTCCAACAAAACACTCCACACCTGTTGATTAAGACTAATACAGTTTTAAGTGAGTATCTACATAAGGTTTACTGAACAGTGAGCTCAGCGAAGACTGCAGAGGGCTACAACTGACAGTATTGTTAAGGAAGGTTATTAATTAACATGTCTAGCAACATATTAGTACAGGGATTTAATTACTTTTATGGTCAGTTTCTCAAGCACTAAAGATTTGTCAGATAACTGGTTCAAGGTAATTGCCTAAGGCTGATGGGAAAAGAAAATACTTGGAAGGGCTCACGAGTTTTTCTAACTCTGACATATCCTTTCAGGATTATTGAATTTGAACCTCCTTTTACTGCCACATCTGAGATGGCATTTTTTAGCTTTTGCCTCTGCTGATATCCAATTACCATTACAATAATTTCAGGAATTACTCCACTGAGGTAGGTATTAATGCCTCCTCAAACCAGCAAATAGAAACAGAACTGCCTCTCCACATTTGGCAAAAGGGATCCATTTCTCAGAGCTTGGCCTAATAAAACTAACTTCAGCTGGGCTCTTCAATTAGATTTGTGTATTTGCTAACACATACTGACACCTCCAGTGCTCTGAGTCGCAGCAAAATTAGGCACTACCATAGGAGGATCATGAACAGAATGAAAGAAAATGTACAAGTTACTCCTGACTTCAGTTACACTAAACACCAGAGGTTTCAACCACCTTTCCAGTCCTCATTGTCTGGATGCTAACAGACATTAAAAGTGGTGTGAATCCTTCAGAAAGCTGCATTGTGATAGCTGGCATTGACTCAGAATTCAGCTCCAGGACACTTCACATTTCAATCCCAGAGCAGTAGTATTTAATTTTTACTCTCTCTGACCAAGAGTAACACTGCTCCTTTTAGGCTGTATTGCTTTAGAAAGAAGGAAAATACCAGAATTAGAATCACAGAATTATTTAGGTTGGAAAAGACTTTTAAGATCAAGTCCAACTGCAAGCTCCACACTGCCAATTATCTGCTTCACTTGAAATAGTAGAACAGGATCCAAAATAGCTTTGTCACACAGCTCAGCACTGAACAACCCTGTATAAAGAACATGAATTAAAAACACCATAGAACGAATGCCACTGATCTGTGCCAGGTACAAGAAGTCTTACTTTTAAAGAAAGACTTTAATTGCAATAACAAGTGATGAATGTTTATTTCCTGGAGCACTGCACCTCCAGATTATTGTACAGACGTTAATTCAGCTTTTTTAACATCCGTGCTGAGGTCACTGAGAGGAGTCAGCTATTTTAGCAGGCTTTGTCTCCAGTGCCACATTCCTCCCACATACAGCAGCCTATGGATACAAACCTTGAGATCCCTGTGCATTAATCCTTTGCTATGCAGAAAGTCAACAGCTTCAGCAATCTGCAGAAAGATCTGCAGGCACTCTGTCCTTTCCCTCTCCTCTAAGGCGCATCTTCTGCTCATCCAGTCTTTAAGGTTCTCTTTCCGGCAGAGCTGCATTTGGATGTACAAATACACCTTTGGAGAGGTGGGCTTGACTTTTTCTGCAGTGTTTTTAGAAAGGTCCAGGCTTAAACTTGTTGGCCTTGGAGGAGAAACAGAGAGGGGACTTCCTGAAGCAGATTTCTTGTTATCAGATTCCTTTGTACTTTTCCCTTTATCCTCAGAAGGACTCTCATTATGTGACACATCAACTTTATCTTCCTTACTAGAAGCATTTCCACAGCCAGAATCCTCAAACACAATAGAGGAGGAGGTCCCTTCCTTCAGATGTACAACAGGAACGGCTGAAGAACAAATTTCCAAGGAGTGTCCCAGCTCATTACTGTTGATAGTACCGTCTTCTACATCACAGCCTGTGAGGACACTGTCCTGAAGGTTTAACAGTGGATCTTCTGAGTGCTGCAAGTCCCTGTTGTCTGTGTCAGAAAATTCCAGAGGAGAAAACTGGCTTCCAGATGAATCTGACTGACCACAGGGTATCCCCACAGACCTCACCCTCTCAGATGAAGTTGCAGTAACTTCAATGTGTTCCTTTGTTGAAAATGGCTCTGTTCTGATCTTAAATGATGGGACATCCATCGGGCTGGGAGAACTGAGTGGCCAGTCAGTGCTGGAAGACAAAGTTGAGAGATCAGAACTAGAAAAATTGAAGTAGATTCCAATCATTTCACAAGAAATGCACTTCCAGAAGCCCAGATTTTAATAACCGCTACCCCTGAGACCTGTGTCATACCACAACAGGGAATGACTGCCCAAGTGTGGGAATCACTAATAACCAGCATTTAGCAGCTGTGTCTTAGCAAGGATGTTTTCTCATTGAGACAAAAGCGTTGATAAAGGAATATTTAACAAGCTCTACTGCCTGGATTCCCAATGTGCAATCAGGCTCATCTTCAGTTTGAAAAAATCCAGCCCTTTGGAACACGCATTGCAAGGACTATTTAAAGTGCTTTGGAAGAATTACAGCTGTGAAATGTTAATTTGATGCCTGAAGTATAAAGGTCACTGTATTCTAAAAATTGTGAGGCATGTTAAGAGTTTATTATGAAACCACCCAACAGCCTTGTATTAGGCCTCATTCTATAAATGCCAACATACACCCACTTTTTCTCCTCTCTTCACATTCTCTAACTCCTTTATCTAATTTTCCATTTTTAACCTACTTCTACCAAGCTTCACAAATTGTCACTCTGATTATCCCTCATGCATTTCTGCTGAAATAAATTCATTGAAGCCTTGGAGTACTGTATCAGGTCCATCTAACCAAGACAATGAAGAGGAAGAAAACAGTAGAAGGGAACAAAGAAGGCAGAGATGCCAAAGTTTGAAACTGAATCACAGCAGCAATGCTCCAACCTTCCGAAGGATTCAGTTACACAAGTTCAATTAAGAACCATGTGATGTTTCCTAAGCTGAAAGAAGGATCTTAAAACAAGAGAGCACCCATAAACTGAGAGACACTGTGCAGATTTATTTGTACTTTGTTCAACTGAAAAGTTAACAGCTTAAGTTAACAACCATCTCTTTCCTACACAGTCTCTCCATCTTCCTGGGTCCTCTACAAATTTTCCAATTCTCTTGATGTACAATCTCAAATTCAATTGTTAAAAAGACCCCCATGAGCTACCTTTCATCTTTTAACCACTGCTCATCCATCTTCTCCTGCCATCTCTCAGGGGGAGCTTCCAGCCACGCATTGAAATACCGAACAATCCCTGGATGCTCAAGCTTAGCCAAAGCCTTGACTTCCCTCATCACCTTTTCACGAGCCAGCTCCCTAAGGTTTGGGGTGAGAAGAACAAGAAACATGGTCACAGAAAGCAACAGTACAGCACAAAAATTTCTGCAAAGGAATTTAATCAAAGCTGGCCCAGTATACACCAAGCCAGTAGCATTGCTTTTCACATAAAAACAAAAATATGTCTTAAATTCCCCAGAATAACTCCTTTATCTTAGAAGTGTGGAGGAGCAGTATGTGCTCATAATGGATCAATATTTACTCTTCCCTTTTCACATAATTATAGGCAGCAAAAACAAGAAGAAAAAGTTCATCCTCCTCTCAACTATTCTCAAGGATAGAAAAAAAGATTACTAAACAGCAATATTCTACAGGGATGTAGAAGACACTGACACAAAAGACAGACAGCAATACCTTAGTGGTTTTTTTTTTTAATTGGCAATAGGTAAGGAGACTGCACAAGGACTATTTCTTTCTGTGGAGAGGAAAGCAGGCAGCCTTCCTGTCTTACTGAAGGAATTTATCTTTCTTTGTAAGACTGCAACTGGATCAAATAAAGTCTGATGTTTTTATTTAATGGGTTTGAATATGCTTGGAAAAGAAGAATTTATGCTACCTTAAATTTCTGAATAAAACCTTTAATCTTAAATAGTCACGCTTATTTAACACATTCAAAAAAATAGTAATCTAGATTTCATAGCTTTACCCCCTCCCTCTCGCTGTTCTAACTTGAGATTTCCAGAAGCAGTGTCTCCCATCTCCCACTAAAAGGAAGTGCTGCAAGCTCTGGGTAGGGCAATTCAGCAGCATGGCTTGACCACCTATGACTGAGAGAAAAGGTAGGGGTTGTGGGACCAGAAAATAAAACAAATGGGCAAATGGAGTCAAAAAAGTAGGTAAGGGAGAGAGAAAAGAAAGAGGAGGTGGAGTAGGAAAGGCAAGGAAAGGAAGGAGAGAAGCACATTAACAGCACTGCAATAACTGGTCCTGCTAGCAAAGGCTCTATTCATCAAGGAAATCCCTACGGAGCAGCATCCTCACAAGGGTTCTGCTGTGCAAATGTTTTAGCCAAGCAGGTCACCTCTGCTGGGATTACATATGCCAAATTCTCTGTGCCAAAACTCAGTCAGCCCCCCATTAAAAAGTATGTCATTCATCCTAATGAAATATCTGGGAAATGAGTTCAGGAGCAGATGGTTCTGTGTAGGATGGGATCCCACCACTCATTCATTACTTCAGTGTCCCAGCAAACCCATTCATTACCTGTTGGGCAATCGGATCCTTTTGATGGCATAGTTGCAGTCATCTACTTTATTTCTGGCTTCAAAAACCACTCCAAAACCTCCTCGACCCAGACACTGAATTGGTTCAAAATCTGTCAGATATCTGGGAACAGAGGGGTGTGAGGAAGGGACAGAAGAAGGGAGGGAGGATAGAGGGGGGAAAATGCATTAGTATAGATAGAAAAATAAAGTCATTTATGACCATGACCAAAGTAGTTCTGTACTGGTAAAACATGCTGAAGGACTTGAAGAATTTCCTATTTTCCCCTGCTCACCCACTGTGGCAGTCAGATGGTTCCCTATCTATGAAATGGACAGTTGCTGATTATGTATTTATGCAGAGCCTATCACAGGCCAGCAGGATCCATTCTGCATGCACTGCACAAACTGAAGAGGTTTTTCAGATTACCAGGTTGCTTGCCTACTGGATCATGAGTACATGGCCCACATTTCTATAGCTGAGTATTTTCTAAATCATGATTTGCCTTTAGCCCTAACCCAAATAACTGTTTCTGCAACTAGTCCTTCTAAACATCCCATCCAAAACATCACTGTTCTTAAATATCACTACTTTTCTTACTCCTCCTCATTTTAAGCACTCCAGTTTTTACTTTCATTGAGTTACAAATGCACAGGAAATGGTCACATTTGCTCTAGAGCATAATGACACGCCCCTATTAAGCCTTCTGTCTTAACCAACTCCTCTGTAAAACTAATAAAGGTTTTATTTCAAGTATAGACTGCTTATTCTGCAGAGTACATAAAATGTCATCTGTTGCCATCTGCAACTCCTTTCTCTGCCTTACACCATAAACACAGAACAGATGGAGTAAACACTGATTAAGACCTACAAGGATCAATCTCCCATTTTGCGTATCAGCAAGAAGCATGAGACCAATATTTCTGATCACATGTAGCCTGTTGACTCTCTGGAATTTCTCAGACTAATCATAACTGCAATGTCCCATGAGTCATGGGGTCACAGAGTTCTCTGTGCCAGCCACTGATTATCCTGCAAAGTCAGAGGACTGGGAGTTTGTAGGTAAGAACAGGTGAACACCTACTCTTTCTATCTCCAGATACTGTTAGTAGCCACACTGATTAAACACCCTGTTTATGTTGTGTTGAACAGACCTCACCTTGACACATATCCAGAGTTCTTGGCATCACTCCAGCTGTTGTCTTTAATGTCTCCACCAGTGGGCTCATACTTACAATCAGTCTGACACTGTGTTTCAGACTCCTTCCGCAGCTAACAAGGGTTTCCAAAACAAGAACAAAACAAACAAACAAACAAAATCAACTCCTTGAGTGCCTGAGACTGGTTTGTACCCTAGATATGGCATTTATAAATATCTCCAGACACGTCAGAAGCAGTCTAATCTGCTTGCTGAAGCAGTTAAGCAAATTGTATGTGGCAGCTGGCAGCCTTCACACACAGATTAAACAACAAATTTAGACTTTTGATTTTGTTATCTCATTAGTTATTAACTTATTAATATTACTCATTGCAGACTCCAAACTGAAAGAAATAGCTAAAATAATTCCTTCTGTATTTGGGATTCAGAAAAAAATACTTACTCTGCTGTAAGGGTGGGGATGGAAGAGTTTGCGTACGATAAAAGTTGTGGCCACGATACAAAATACAATGGTGCCAACAATTTCTTTCCACCAGTGAAGCAGAAGAACAGGATCCTTTTTGCGAATGTTCTTGTAACTCGTGTCATCAAAAAATCTAACCGTGATCTGGTTGCTACGTTTGTTTCTCTCCCTCTTGTAGTAAGGTAAGTAATAACCATTATCTGTGTATAAAACACACAAAGAGAACACAGATTTACTTGCAGGTACCTACAAAACAATTCTGGCTTCTCTTTAATAGGTCTCCTCCACAGGCATGGGGTGTTTTTATTTCCATGCCCCATGATTTTAAATGGCACATAAGCAAATTCAGTTAATCAAGGCTGTGGACAGCAACTAGGTCTCCCTAGCTTTAAACTAGAATAGATTCCATATGGAAAACTTTTGACAACCATCCTGAGTCTCCAGCACTGTTAGTAAATTCTGAAAAAAGTAATTCCCAAGATTTTTCCACTCAGACCAACTCTCAGTGGCAACGGCAGCACGCACAACAGCTTTGCAGTAGCAACTCCTAGCACTCTAATGTGATTTATGTGGCACTAATTGTACCTACATCACAATATGGAAATCCTAGTTTGGGCAATAATTTCCTAGTTCATTAAATATTACAAGATATACACATATTTAAGGTCAAACAAATGATCATTTATTGAATTTCACAGATAATAAAACCTGGGTATTTGAAACACTCCAAAGTTTGGAACTTCACCTACCATATGGGTACTGCAGCACTGACAGTGCTCCATTGCTGTATTCCTCATGAGAATACTTGTCATTGCTGAGACACTTATCAAACTCATCAGAGCCCACCAACACTGGAGTCCTGGAAGGGGAATCTAAGCACAGAAAAGACACAATTTTCTGAGCTGAACTGTTTGTAAAATTCTGTTCTCACATTAATTTAAACAGAGCTCCAATTGCGTAATCTTACAAAATGCCTCTTGGATCAGACCGCGAGAAGCAAACTTCAGGGAAGGAAACATTAAGAAAGGTACTTTAAGGTAACAGTTACTCAGTAATTCCCTCCCCTTGACAAGTCAATTCACTCATATTCACATCACTGCAAAAAACTTCTTCCTCTTTTTGCTGAAAAATTTGATTAAGAAGACCCAACATTTCATTACTAACAAAGACCCTGTCAAATCCATTGTAAAAGAAAACAGACATTAAACATTTAATTAGAAAAAAACCCCACTTAATAAAGGACAGAGATAATTCCTGAAGTAGTTAACAGTTGGAAACATTAGACTAGTTTGAAGCATACTGGAAATCAGGAAGATGTGCTGTCTTTTCTGAGCTAAGGCAATAAATGAAACTCTGAATTGTTACTTACGGATTAAAGGTTTCCATTTGATTTTGGGAAGAGGAATAATTGCATTATCGTTCCTGGATTCCAGAGCCTTTGGGTTGGTTGGGAATTTCTCAGAAATTCTGACTGATGATTGAAGATACAACTGGCCCCTGAACATACCTAAGTAATAAACCAGGGAGCATGTTAGTCTTTAGATTTGCTTCTCTTCACCCCTCGAATAAAACTGCCTAGTCAAAATACACGGTTAAAAACATTTTTGAAAATATTCCTTCATATTCTGAGAACTTGAGATACTGACTCTGATTACTAGGCTGGATGAATTCAAGTAATGTCTTCCCTCTGTTCTACGAAAGCAAGAGTTCAGGACATCTCATTTTTACTGCTGGAGAGCTGGTGCTACAGGAAAATGCCAGCAATTTTTAAGAGCTATAAAGCAGTTTGGGATTTGCATAGGTAAGACCTCTTTCAAGCTCCCTACCCTTGTTAATGCTGCACAAAACAGTCACTACCAGGAACAATCTGGCTTCTTCCTGATGTTATTCTTTATCTGTTACTCTAACCACTAACTGGAAAGCTACAAGGTGTAAAGACTTAGAGAAAAAGGCTAAGGCAAACCAAGTCTTAGAAAACCAAAGCACATTCACCTCCCAGAGACAGACAGCTGAGGAGAAAGACCTCGAGTCACTCTATTTCAAATTGTCACAAACCTCATCCAATGAATTCTGACAGCTGGATGAAAACTAAGCCATGTAAAATCTTATCTGAATTTTCTCCACAGTAAGTTACTGCAATCAGTGTACATATTAATGGGCAATCAGACTGCCTTGTTAGCTGTAAACCCGTCTTTTAAAGTTTCAAGAATTTTAGTCATCTCCACTGTACAGAAACTGCAAAGCAGTGGACATTTCAGAACCAAAGTGGAAAAGATTTATGGGTTTGAAATCTACCAGTACAAAAAGATCTGCTTTACTACAGCCTCAACAGAGAAATGAATAATGTTCAGATAATGCTGTATGAATAATGTACAGAAAATGCTGCAGTTGGTGTCTCACCCAAATAGACACTGGATTCTGTGGCCCCTCTGGCAGCTTCCACAAGATCTTCTTCATCTTCCAGTACCTCATTATTTGCTGTGTAACTCGTGTCATCAAACAGACTGATTGGAATTACTTTGCCATCCTTAAGCAGCCATGCAGAAGCAATTGGAGTGCAAAACTGAAGGGGAGAGAGGTAATTGGAAAATTAATGCTGTATTAACGAGCTATTAAATAAGAAAAATGAAAACCAATGTGCTTAAATTCCTTGTTTAAATTTTTGAAACAGATGCAGCAGCTCAAAGTCAGAACTTTATTTTAAAAATTACAAGCAGATGTGTGCTCCTTTACAAAGACAGTGCCTGAAACCAAAGATGAAAGACATCTTCTATGTTTGTGGTATTTAATATTCTGTCTTTTCCCCTACCTGGTATTCCCATTCCAGATGTCCTCCTCGTCTGTTAAAAGCCATCACCTTCCAGTCAGCCACTGAGACCTTTATCACTGTGTCTTTCATCATAGCTTCCTGCTCATCCACATCTGAAATAATTTTTGTTTCTTCTTTGTTCATAGTTGATTTTAAATTGCTCTCAATGTATCCGGCTCTAGTTTCAATATCTGGGACATAGCGCAGCTCAAAGTGACCAACACTGAAATTCCACCTCAAAGAAAAAGAAAAAACCTTTGCAGAAACAACTTTTATATTCCAAGGTAGTCCCAAGGCCTCTGTGCAGAAGATTTCTACACTGAATTACCTGTATTTGGCCCATATGTTCACAGTAAACTCCCAGACTGTCAAATGAACAAAACTGTACCAGAAGGGGAGTGCTAATCCAGAACACAAATCAAACAAGCTGAGAAATCTTGTCCAACATCATGGGTGAGCTGAGAAAAAAGCTGGTGAAGTAGGGCAAATGGCATTAAGGGTTTAGTGTATGAAGAGGGAAATTAAAATCATCAAGTACTACAGTTGAGTCTGCTTAGTAGGAAAACATTCTGTAGCTCATGAAAGCTTTTAGGAAGCAGCATTCTAAGACATATTTCTCTTCACTAATTAAGTGGATTTAATTGGAAACATAAGATTTTTCAAACTGAGAAAGGGAAAATGCTTCTTTTGTTTAATCCCACATATAACCTAACACAGATCCCTTGACAGGTACTTCATGAAACCAGGACTGCTCATGTCCCATAGGTTAACACCAAAAAAAGACAAGTCTATAATGAAATGTGTAAGAAGCATAGTTTTCTTACACAGCAAAAAACTCTTCAATTCTTGTAAACCACCAAAGATACAGACGGGAAAAGTATGGCAAGTTTGTGTATTGGACAGCATGAAGGGATAAATATTTCCCAAACAGTGTATTTGGGTACCCAAAGTTTCTTATCAGTCTGGCAACCACCAGAAGCCCAAATGGCTCCTTAAAGAATTTACACCCTTACAGTAAAAGTTTGGCTTATTTTATATATTCAGTTGATTTATTAAAACTGTTTCTAGCTCTGGATTAAAAGCCCAGATGTATCCTATTCAATCCAGGTCACCAGGATAACATATCTGTTTCTCACCACAAAGACAGGAGGATTCTGGTGCACAAGACTAAATACTGTGGTTTTGACATACCTCTCCTGGCTAACATCTGTCTCCAAGAAACACAGAATCCAACATTCATCCTCTCAGACATCTGATCTGTTAATCTACTCAGTTCTCATTAGGTTCTCTCTGATAGGCTACAAATTCACAACCTGCCACATCCTGCTGCAAACAGAAGAGGGAGCAGGGGAACAGGGAATGACTCCTTCTCCACTAGGTTGCTGGGCAGTTTATCTATGTACAGAACCCAGCTTTTTAGGTTTGTATTTTACGAAGTGGGTTTGGGTTGTTTTTTTTTCAGTGGAATACATGTCTGTAATTTTACAAAAATCTTGATGTAGTAAAACTTCAACGTGACAGCGTTAGGAAAATCACAGATTGAGCCAGTTTCTACAGCTTGGAAAAAAGAGACCACCTACATTATAGAATGAACAACATAAATGCATGAATCATTTAAAATATCAACTTAAAATGAAAGCTTAAGACATCAAGTATAACCCCTGCCTCCCAGTGACATTTACCATCAGTAGGTAAGGAACTTGAAAGTGAGTAGGTTACAAGAAGACTTTTGAACTGTCTCCTCTTGCACAAAAGCAACAGTTACAACAAATATTATAGTGACATTTGCCTTGTGCAGTAGAGCAGTGACAAACTCTTCTGAGGCAAGCAACTGTCATCTGATTTCTATCTTTTCTGTCTCACCATCTCTATGGGAGCATTCCCCAGCAGTTCTCAGACTCACTTTTCATTGCCACTGCGTGGCCCCACAGCTCGGACGGTTTTCTGCGTGCGGTGCAGCAGGAGCGTCTCCTCCTGCTCCGTCTCCTCGTCGTCCCAGCGGCGGCAGCCCACGGCTGAGCAGATGTACTTCACCTGAGGGCCAAGGCAGACACTCACATGTGCAACTTCAAAACAAACGTAATCAACAGCAATATTCAAACCTAACAATCCTTTACAGCCTGTTCTTGGCTCGCAGGCAATTTGGAACTTCATGACTTCAGATGTTCGACTGGAGGGATGTTGAAAAGCCTGGTTTAAGAGATAACGGCTTTTCAGAACTAAAACTTTCAAAGGATTCTAGAAAGTTTACACTCTGTGGTATTTTGACTACCATTTGATTTTATTTTGCATGTACTTCTAACAGAAAGAAATCTGAGCTTTCTCTTTTCCCACTGTTTCTATGGACATCAAAAGAACGTTCCTACCAGACCCACAGCATAATTCTGCTTTCATGTTGTATTTGTCTTAGCATAACTCTACCAGCTTCAAATGAAGCACTATTGATTTATATAAAATATCACAAAGCCTTCCCCCTTTGCCTTTTCAGCTATTAAAAGAAAACCTTAATGAACTCTCAGTCACACAGACGTGCCAACAGTCCCAGTCTCAAACAGAATTTGCATTATATGGGCAGTGCCAGAGAGATGAAACTACCCAAACTTTTAAGAAGGAAGAGCGAGGCACTATTTCCTCTAAGAGGCAGCTTTGCTACTGTTGAGTATAAGCCAGGAATCAAAACAGAAATGAAAATTTCCTCTTCTGAGCACTGGAGGAGGAGGAGCCTATTGGTGCACAGAGCCCTCAGCTACCAGTGAGGAAATCAAAAGGAATTCACGAACTCTGGTTTGCGGTCTATGCTCTTTACCATTAGTGATGACTGCACCACACCATAGAAGTGTTCTGCATTGAATGTATGGTGAAAATGAAAAAAAAACCCACCCTGATTTTGTTCAAAACAAACATTGGGAACTTTAAAATTTTTAAGTGAATCTGTTGTTTAACTTGTTTTAAAATGCAACAGCATTTCTGAATCAGCAAATGTCTGTTTTTCACTACACAAAGTATCTACAAGCACTTCAATGATATCTGACATTTAAGTTAATTTTTACAAATGACTTTAAAATATAAGGAGAACTTCTGATAGTAAACACACTGACAACAACTAAAATTCCTTAACTTTTGCATATGTTGATTTTTTCTTTTCTCATTGGTTTTGAAAAATCTGAAATTAGTTGTAAAAAAAGTGTTACCTAAAGCATTAATTGACACACAGTGAGCTGAACTGCAAAGTCTACTTCAAGCAGAGCCAGCTGATAAAGCTGAACTCCTCTACCACACAAAGAGGTCACCCCTCTTATCCTCTCACTTAGCTCTGGTGACAAACTCCCTGTCCCTTCCCTTGTGCTGCCTCTGGCAATCCCCAACCCCTTGCTACAGCTAATCCAGCCCAAAACGAATCCAATAAAAAGTGAACAGTGCTCTGCTGGGTTAGCAAATGGTGAGACAAGGGTTAAAGCCAGCCCAGGGGACAGAGCAGGAGCTCCCAGGCAGGAGGAGATTGGAGTGAGGGGCTCAGCCACGCCACCTACTCCAGGCCACTGCGTTTGCAGCCCAAGAAGCTCAGGTTCTGCCCCTTTGTGCCCCGCAGTTGTGCGCTTGAGCTGTACTACAGTTTAAACCTCAGGAGTTACGTGTTTGCAAGACAGAGCTCAAAATACACAGACAAAAAAGCACCTTTTTAGGCTCTTACCTTGCCTGAATAGGAGCTCAGCCCATAGGTGGTCAAAGACTTTCCCCCAACTAAGACAACGTCCTCGCCGAATTTGTAGGATGACTCAAGAAGAGATTCAACGGTGAAAGGAACGGCTTCCATGCTCTCTCGATCCCGATCCCACTGGAAGAGGTCCCCGTCCAAGGAAGGGATAATCATCTTATTTCCAAACACCTGAAATGATTGAATTCAAGGTTAGCTATGATTTAACCATAATTTTATCGAAACACACACACCACAAATGGAAACAGAAATGCTGTATAAGAAAGTCCAGTGCATTATGCTCCAGTGTCCCAATGGTTTTGTATCTTAGAGTCCTATTTTTCAAAGTTATACTGAAGACAGAAAACTTTCAGGCATTCAAATCAAATCCATATTTCACTATTCTTAATTAAAAAACAGTTCAGTGTGTGACACTTCTTCAAAACATTTGAAAGCTCGATGAGTTGACAAGTTTCATCCAAAACTGCAGAAAATATGATGTGGGTTGAAGCATTCTCAAAGAGACAGGCACTGGTTAAAGTGCAAAATTTTGCAGATTATTTGTGATAGTTTCTAGATAGTGGAATTTTAAAAGAACAACTGAGGCTGTTTTCACACTTAATGACTATTCCAGAATATCTACCTTTCTGTAAAGAAGAGAGAGCAGTTATCACTGAGATCAGAGCTCACATTTCACCTTTGCCTCTCCAGACAGTTAAATCTGACTTCTCCTCAGAATGACTTATCTTTAAGCACACCGTTCCTTTAAAAATTGCCTGGCTTTTCCCTAAACACACAAGTTTAAAAAAAAATCTTCCAGGATACAATATTTCATCCATTACACTGAGATTTTCAAGGAGATCCTAGTTCAGAAGTATGAGTCATTGTCAACGAGTACTAAGGGACTTATTAAGGAACTCATTATCAGCCTGATGGACCATAACTAATGCTGTGGAGCCACAGTGGCTGTGCCCATCAAGAACAGTGAGAAACTGTAATCCACATAATCTTAGCTTCTGAGGATATGGATTAACATGGGAGATTCTAGTGCTTTTTCAGAACCTCTGTCCATTTGGGCAGTATCCTACAACATAATTACATTAAATTCGGATACTTGACACATTAGGAATTAAAGACTGCTTCTGGTACATGTGTATTAGTCACTTTGAAAAAAATAGTCCTGCTCAGACTCCAAGGCACAGATGTGTATTACAAAATAATACAAAAAATGCAGAAGGTTTCTGGTTGTTTTTATTTCTGGAGCCACTGTGAGGATCTGAAACCACATCTTCTGCATGATTCAAATTCCATATAACACAGGACTTTTTATTCCTCTAACTGGGTCACAGTCAAGCAAACAGCATTAAGCAAAGTTGGGATTCACCTAAACAGGGAGGGAAAGACAGATGTTGTAGATGTGTGCATGTCATGACTAATATCTCCTCTCACACTGTTCGACACACCTCATTCAAAGATCATATTGAGGTGAGTTACCCAACAATGTTGGTATTTAAGATCCCTAAAGGATCCAACACCGATGCTTTCCAGCTTTGAAAAGCCTCATGATGACAGACAATTAAAATAAAAACTCCTCTCAGGAGCGCAATGTGTAATTGAAGAGATGATAAAAATAAACCCCTGAGATTAGCTGTGAAGCTCTTTACAAAGCAAAACTAGGTGTGTTCTTTCTCATATTTACCTTACGGTGATAAAGGCCAAACATCCTGGAAAAGACATTGCATGTGATACACAAATGTTGCATTATGGCCTCCTGTTGGGGAGGAAAAATAAACACACGCAGTCCCATACACACACAGAGAAATAAACCAACAAAAAAGCAAATATTCCAGTGGGGGGTGGGAGGTGTCATTTGTAGAGATCACCTGATCGGTGGGCAAATAAAGCAAACAAGTAAGGTTTATATAAACATTCATATTCAAGAGCAACCTTGTGGTCTTGAGAAACAAAAGACTGGGAAGATTTTGAAAACACCTTTTTAAAACCAAAATGCCAGTGCCAAAGTTGCAGCTGTAACCATGGTGGAAGCACCTCGTTAAAACATTCAACACAGAGGAGTAATATCACAAAATGTTTCTGTAATATATTCTTTCAGAAGCCCGTAATAATTCTGATGACAACTTTTAGCCTGTGCAGCTGTTACTTTGCATTAACAAATCCTCTGAATGGATCTGCACGTGATCCATACACATGCAAGTAGCCTGAAGGCCCATGCCAGTATGAGATATTCTGCTACAAGGGCTGGAGACCATCCCATGGTTTGCGAAGAAAGGAGACAATGGTGTAAACTGCCCAGGAATTGCTGCTGAGCAAGGAATACTCTCTTTGGGCAACCGCAGGCTCTGGGGACAGCATGACACATGTCACCTGAAGTGCTCACCCTGTCCCAAAGCTCTTGCTCCAGGGCCCGAGCAGGAAATTTTCCACCAGCAAACACCACACACACATTGGCCATTTCTAGGAACCACACCCAAATTTCCAAGCTGCATGAAGCTGACTCAGCAACACACACCTGTATGCTCCCAATATGTGGATCAAATCAGGTCATGGCTTTGAAAACTCCCTGACTCTACTGCCTGCTTGACTGTTAAAACCTCAGTCCCCAGAAGCTGCAGAGGACAGATGACACTGTTGGTCAGCTCTGCTGATCACCTGTCTGCTCCCAACCTTGGGGGTATCCAAAGGAGCAGCACGTCCTGGGTGACACTGGGAGGGAAAAGCTGAGAAAAGACTCAACTATTGTCCATGAACACATCAGGAAAGGAAGTACAGGGAGCAGGAAGAGTTGTTGCAGTGAAGGACAATGCCAGAGTAGGGTGGACAAGGTTAAACTGACCCTAAGTGCAAGCGAGACATTTGGATTACTAACCATCACAAATGATGTATTTCACTAGAGAAACAGAACAGAAAAAAAATCACCTTCTTTTAAAATGACTCTGTCTATAAGTGGATTACATGAGGTGATGACAAGAGACAGCACCTGATTACCACGAAGGTCTTCTTTAACAAAATAGCTTTATTTGAAGAATGGGGCAGGTATGCAAATATGCCACTTGCATGTGCCCAATACATGTGTAACAAAAGGCATTTGTGGCCACTTGTGGTGACATCTGTTTTCAAAAGAGCAGTTCAGCCTGAGGCTTTGGAAGGACATTAATAACAACAACTGTCTGAATTATGCAGCTCATTCTCTAGCACATCAGAAGCAGAAAAGGGACTTTCCTTGAAAGTACTAGCAACTAGCATCGGCATGCAGCTCAGGTAAAGGAATGACATCACCCTGTATCTCAAAAGCATTACCTCATCTCCTAATCCAAGGAGTGAGTCACCCAGGCAGTCAGCTGCAAATCTCTTGGCACAGAAAATGTAGGTTACCACGATGCACTTACACATTCCTCTGATCTGTCAATGTAAATAGCTATTTGTTCAGCTTCACTGGTCAGCAATATGGCACATAATTGTTAAGTGGCTTGTCTTTCAGAAGTAACACTTAAAAAAAGCCCCCACATTAGCTATGGAGCCCTAAACGAGCCGCTGCTCTTTTGCTCATTAAGAGTTTGCAGCCCAAGTTCTCCATTGGCTCTGCGCGGGGTGCTGCAGCCCTATCAGCGGCGCGGGCTGCGCAATCTCCAGGCCGACGGGTGAGGTAATGCAGTTTCTAAAAAGCCTCCACAAAAAAGCAAAAAGGCATAACGATCCGGAATGGCATACGCTTCCAGGGAATTTGCTGTCTAGACTCTTTACTGGAAAGGAGGGCACCGTACGCCAGGTGCCACGGCAGGTTGATCGGCGCAGGAAGCCGCTGATTTATAGCGGTGGAGAGAAGAGAAAAAGAAAGAAAGGGAAAAATTGTGTAAACAGAGATCAAAACAAGCTGAAGTACTAAAGCTTCCAGGAGCTGTTTAACAGCAAGCGTGACATTTCTACCCCGTTCCTAACACTCTTTATCATCTGAAGCAAAAATCAAGCCTGCTCACGTGCAGACACATCTGAGCCAAGTCTGGTGCCAAAACAGTCAATATTATTGTTTACATATGGGCTGGACTATCTACTAACTCCAAGGAAATAACCAAGCACAAGTGAAATATTTTTCTTAAAATAGGATTTTATGTCTTAATGTTTTTCTAACACTTCTGCTTGTAGTTTTCAAACCTTACTGTTCCTGTAAGATGAAAGAGCTTCATTCCAGTTACTAATTAACTAAGACTAACCTACATGATCTTAAATTATAAGGGTACCAGTTTTTTTCTCTCTATGATTATCCCTACAATAGGATCACTGTAACAAACAGGATCAAAGCCAACATCAAGCACGCTCTTAAGAAAGCTACTTCTCACTGAGAACTATGTCTTTTAAGCCTCTTTAAAATTAATCTAATCATATTAAAAGTCACATATGGCAGCTTTATTCTGAAGGGTAGAAACGAGTCTGCACAAAGAAATCTGGGAAAGAGAAAAGCAAGCTGGTATGCTCCACATTAAAAAACAAACAAATTAAAACCACAAACCCATACACAGACAGTAACACAGGTATCTCCCTACTGTAAATGTTTACAGATTTTTCAGGTGATATAGAGATAGATAGATAGATAGATAGATAGATAGATAGATAGATAGATGCACACACAATTTTTGAGATGTCCCAAGGTTGGGCTGGTCTGGAACTGATTTATTGTCTACTCTTTTTTGCTATGCATGCAGGAAGGTTATCTGCACAGATCCACTGGTGTATGACTTCCTTCCAATGGAAGAGGTTATTTCTCCTCTTCACCTTAGATTTCAGGATGCTGATTCATCTGTTTTGCCTCCAGCTATCTGCAGGAATCCTGAAGCACAGGGCACTACAAGGATGACAGTGTACTGTTACTAACAGGCAAACCTTAATCAAACAGCAGCACACTGGGATGAAAGGGCCAACCAGAGTCTTCAAACTTCTGCAAGGCCCACAACATCCCCACTTCCTCAGAGAACAAAGACCCAGACACAAGTACAATCTTTTGAAAAACAAAGGCTGTTGAGCTATTCCACTGCCTAAAGCACTGCTAAAAGAGCAAAGTATTCTTCAAAACATACAGTGCTGTGCAACCGGCCAGGAAAAAAAAAATTGACTGCAAAGGGAAGTCCATGATTTACATGAGTAAAACAACCTGAGACATGTTCAAGGGCAACGAGGAAGCTGAGGCAGGAAATACCAACAGACAGGCTGTTGTTTGTCTAGAAAATTTTTCGTTCTTGTGAGTACCATTACTTCTGATCTCAGCACTACACTTGTTTACAAAGTGCATACCTGTCCTGACCACCTCCCGTGCCTGTCGAGCACTGAACATGCCCAAACCATCTTCGAGACCAGGACCGTGAGAAAGGCTGCACCTGGACATCGATAATCAGTATTTTATTGAGCTGTTTACAGAGCGGGGATTAGGTGGCCTTCCTCCTCTGCAGAGGTGAGAGCCAGCCTGTGCCAAGGCGGCACATCAGAGAAGCCATGGAAATAGATTTCATCTCAGCTGGGGTGTGACAGCCTGAAAGAGCACACCAGGTCTGCACAGCAACAGTGAGTGGAGATGTTTCTCAAAGCTCAGGCTGATTTTTACCATCAGGCTGTACAGCTCACCCGGCAACAGTTCACAGCATCTATCAAGTGACCAAACCTGGTCCCTGACTCCTGCCTACATTAAGTACCTTATGACACAAGTTTGTATCTATTACAGTCTTCTCCCTCCACCATCCCCCATACTCCACAAGCTGGTAGTTTCTATTTCATTTTTCATGAATACATGGAAAAAAGTAGTAAATTCAACTTTCGTGGGGCTGTATGATGAGTGTGTGAAGTGATGCTGTAACCCTGTTCCTGGATGAGTACTAGAGAATTCATTTTAAAACTCCTTTCTTCCCTCTCTTCAAAGCAACACCTGCAACATCCTCCCAACAACTTTAATAAAAGACTAGAGCTGGTATCTCTCTCATGATTCTACACTTCAGATCATAACATCTGATTGGGTGTAAGCACCAGGGTCCTGACCAAACTGTCTTTTACACAAACAGTGTAAAAAGCAACAGATGACAGCAACACAGCAGCTTCAGACTAATACTCTCCTTTCCAACATCAGGGGCACAGTACCTTGTTCAGCTTGAGTTTGCCCTTAAAAGAATTATTCCTACTCTGCCCTCCCCTGAAGGGCCATATAGGGAATCTGAGGAACTGCAGTGTGTTAACTAAACCACCCCAGCTTCAAAAGAGATCAAGAACCCAATACTGTTTGCTGTGCAATCAAACAGACCCTTCCTCTGAAGACAAGCAAACTGAAATACCACCGTTACTTTAATCATAGTCAAACAAGACTTGGGGTTTTGAGATACAGAGATGCCAGCCTGCTCTGCTGCCATGGTAACAGACTTTTAAAAACTGTTCTCCTTAATAATAATAAAAAAACCCAACTGCACGGTGCTTTAAGAAAGACTTTATTTTGACATTATTCCATCCCCCTCTTTTACATGGCAAGTTTTATTAATAAGATTGTAAGTCTTCTGAAACTTAAGAGCAGTGCTTTCTGAGACAAACTGATGCTGCTGCTACCGAGCCCATCACTGAGCTCCTTGAAACTAACAGCACATAAGGGAGTGGATTAGTGGAAAAAAAAATTACCCAAAGCCTTGCCTCTCCAGAAACAAACCCTACACAGAAGTTCATCAGCCACCATAGCAAAATTTGTACTTGTAGGGGAAGAACCCCACACTGCAGCAGGGGAAGAGTGTGAGGAGTCCTCCCCTGAGAAGGAAGAAGTGGCAGAGACAACGTGTGATGAACTTACTGCAGTCCCCGCTCCCCATCCCCCTACACCACTCTGGGGGTGGAGGGAGAGAAAATCAGGGTGAAGTTCAGCCTGGGAAGAAGGGAGGGGTGGGGGAACATGTTCTTCATATTTTATTTCTCCTTATCCTACTCTAGTTTTATGGTAATAAAACTGCTTTCCCTGATTTGAGTTTGCTTTGCCTGTGATGGTGCCTGGTGAATGATCTCTCCCTGCCCTTATCTTGACCCATGAGCCTTTTCAATGTATTTTCTCCGCCTTGTCCAGCTGAGGAGGGGGGTGACAGAGTGGCTCTGGTGGGCACCTGGCATCCATGCATGAGCAATAGCAGAAGCTCGTGGCACTTCAGGGGGCCAGGATTCAAACTGATCTCTGCTGGACCCTGTGTTTCTTCCCCTGGCCCAGCACGGACAGGATAGTTTTGCAGGTAAGGACACAGAGTCCATGTGAAAAATTAAGTCACAGAGCAACTCCTACAGGAAAAGAGCCCGATGCAGGAGGAGGACAGAACACGGCAAATCACAGTCTCCTCTTTCAAGGATGCAAAGGAGTGCATGAAACATGCAGCAAGTCTGACAAAGATTAATAGTTACCTCCTTATGGAGCACAAAGTCCAGAAGAAATTCGGAAATGAGATGTCAGTGGCTGTGCTACTAGAGGAATGATTTGCTTAACTGTCTAAAATGCTTAACCCTTGAACCGGGCCCTTCTTTTTACAGATAAAGATATAGGCTGGAAGTTAAAAAAGGCTCTAGGGCAGAATAAATTACTTTTTTGTGTATCGGGCAGCTGAATTACAACTATCTAAGTTATCCATTACCTGAAACTGGTATTTGCCGAGGTACTAGAGTTGATCCATTTTAGTGTCTGTAAACACCAGAACTGCTAAGGAGCCAATACAAAACATGCAGAGGGCCACATGCATTTAAATTACAAGCTCTGTTCCTGCCCTTATCTTGACCCAGGAGGTGAAGGGTCCAGACAAGACCTGCAAGAAATGGCTGAGGGAGCTGGGGTTAGTTAGCCTGGAAAAAAAAAAAAAGGAGGCTCAGGGAAGACCTTATTGCTCTCTACAACTACCTGAACAGAAGTTTTAGCCAGGTAGGAGTAGTCAATCTCTTTACCCAAGAAAACAAGCAATAGGACAAGAAGGAATGGCCTCAAGTTGCATCAGGGAAGGTTTAGATTGGCTATAAGGAAAATTTTCTTCACTGAAAAGGTGGTCAGGCATTGGAACAGGCTGCTCAGGGCAGTGGTGGAGTCATCCCTGGGGAGATGTAAAAGCCTTATGGATGTGCCACTTAAGGATGTGGTTTAGTGGTGGCCTTGGCAGTGAAGGGTTAACACTTGGACTCTGTAATCTTAGAGGTCTACCCCAACCTAAACCATTCTGTTATTCTGCTATAAAGAGAATTAAAAACCAGAGACAATGGGGATGGTAAAAAGCCTTTCCAATATTTGCAGCATTTTGACTACAGCTGTGAGCATGAGATGAAAGCTGGTCGTAAACAGAGCGACTCTGAGAAGCTTTCCTGGCTTTGTTCAAGGCAGAGCATCATCTGAGGACTGGTGCTGAGAGCTTTGGTATCATAACAAGCCACAATATCCTGTTCTATAGCTGCCCATGTGTCCCCTAACGGAAGATATCATCCCCAAAACATCCTTAAAGCACAGTGAAAGGACACCTGTCAGCACTTCCTCAGGGCTTTATCGGTGCTAACTGTGAGTGTCAGCAAGGCAGCCACCGAGCTGCAGCTACGGAAGTCTTTTGGGTTTTTTAATTGAACAGGACACTGAACTAAGATGATGGAAGATGTGCAGTTTCGATAAATATGTAACACTGCTTGCCTAAGCACCAGTCCGACTTGTGATGGTGCTGCATCACACTAACACCAGCTCAGCTCAGGCATCCATCAGCAATTCCCCTTTTCCTCAAGTTTACCACTTCCCACTAAAAAAATTGGTTGAGTTTCCTAGAAAAGCACAGCTTCCAGCTATCAGGGTACTTGATGATGACTTTTTGTCCACTAAACAACATTAGAAGTTTATTTTCAGGAGAATTGTAAATTATGTATTTTAGTTTCACCAAGAAAGCAGCAAAAATCTGTACTCAGAAATCCACAGGTCTCTCTAGTGAAGTTTCCCAAGCCTGTCACCTCTTCATGCCCACATGTGTGTGTTTCCAGCAACAGAACTGAAAAGAACCACTTGTGCCATGAGGAATCCTAATACATCCGTGCAGTTAAAGAGTAGTCACATCCATTCTCTTCCTGCAAAACACAGGCTCCACTCCCCTTGATAGCCCTAATAAGCCTTCTCTGCCTCAATTGCAACTAGAATTTATCTTCCTTTGAAGTACAATTCTGGACACTCACTTCTTATTCATTATGAGCTTTTCCAGGACCATTTAAGACACTAATCTGTCTGTCTTTCTCTACCCGCAGGCAACACAGAATCACATTTCCTTCCCGTGCAGTGGAATGGAGATGGCAGCTGATAACCTGTCACGGGATCTCTTAGTACACAGTTTTCTCAGTTTTAAACTGGCCATCTCCAACCTTCAACAATAAAACTACTGTTATCAATCCCCACATCTTGCATTTCATTTAGCAGAGTTTAATTTTATGTCTGTTATAGAAAACCTGTACAACTGAGAACCAGCTGATGCGCCAGTCTTTCTCTACAGGAATGACACCTCCAACTATCTAAGCATCTGGTGGTTCTACATGTCTCAGTAGTACACAAAAATAAAGGTCACTGCAGGACACCAGAAAACTCTTTCAGACAACTACAATTATACCAGTTTACCTACAAGGAACTATATTTTCCCCCGATTAGTCACCTCAGTAACCAGACCACCGATTTACACTCTGCCTGTTTAACAGAGTGGCAATGCAGTGTCTTACATTTGCTCATAGCATATTACAGCTGGAAAGTAATTTTACAACATGAATAGATTTTCAAAAAATTTTATTCTTTGTTGAGTTAAACTGTCCTTTAAAAACCTTTTGTACACACTCAAGCACCTCAGAGAACCAACTTGTTATTCTCTGTATATGAAAGTCTGACCCTCCTGCAAGCTGCCTGGATGGTGCACACAGACTCTTCCAAGTGCTAAGCAGGAAAGATTGTTTCTGTTGCTGAGGTGTCCCATTCCACATGTTTTAAGAAGCACACAAGATTAAGAGTTAAAATTACCAACAGCGAGCTAGACAAAGCCATTGATTTTTAAGCAGAATTCAGAACAAAGCCATTTTCTCAGAATGTTTGTGTAGTTTGAAACGAATCTCCTTTTTGTTTGGCCAGTGAGTGTTAGCAGAGTCAGAACAGTTTTATGCAGGATTAATATAAATTCCTTATATTCATCACTGCATTTAACAGCTGCTATAATAACCTTTTAAGTGAAAACACTCAAGTGTCTGATGGTCTTTAGTGTTCCCCACCCATATCCAAGACAAACACTATCAGCTTTTCCTTGGATGACATTTACAGACAGCGACTCAACGGAAAAATAGCCATAGTAGAAAGCCATGAGCCAAACAAACACCTAATTTTTATTCAAACTAATAAAATGCTACTGCAGGGGTGCCCTAAGTGGTGGGTGAGACTTTCCTAATTCTTTCAAAGAGGCTGTTAAATTATTTACTCTCCCTGGGACCCTGGCAGGGTACATAACAGAATTCACAATTCAAGCCCCTCAAAGGGCATTTTGACCTCTTGCCTTGCCCTGACCCAGTTCGATGTGGATTTTGCATTTTCTTCTATTCCAGAGTGAAAGAGGTCAAAGGATGGGAATAGCTGAGTTTCTTCCTGTGTTCCCAAAGCAACCCAAAGCAGATTTTGGCTCTTCTCTGGCTTGTCTGGGTACAGAAGTTGCCTTATCCAAAGTGCAGGAAAGTGCAGGCAAGTCAGTACCTCAAAGCGAGTCCCAGGTGTCTGGAGACTTCACAGCACAATTCTGTATTTCTTTTGGGAAAGCAAAGCACTGAAAATTTGGAAGGGTTTATGATGCAGATAAAGGGAAGGAAAAAGAAAGAAGATACATTCATACTGTACATTAAATCCCGTCACTAGTGGAGTTTTCTGAGATTTCAAAATCCTTTCCCATCTCACTGCTCTAAGCAAAAAAGGAACAATCTGCTAAAAGTCTCTATGGCTTTGTTTCACCAACAGTGAGTTTTCAGGTGACTTCAGTATAAAACTTCTTCACCTCTCTGTAGTTCTCTGGGGGAAAAAAGGTAATACTAGGCTATTCCATAAAAATATGCCAGTTCTATGTCCAAAAAAGATGACACAGATGTCTAAGTGTGTAGAAAAGTTAATTTTATGTGGCTATCATGCTAAAAGATTAAGATACAATTTTATATATATATATATATACACACATACACACAATACAATACAGAGGTCATGAGAGTCTTTATTGGAATAAGGATGTTGACAGATTTGGTGACATGACATAATCCAGTTATTCCATTTTTCCAGGATACAGTGGTATGTTTACTCTGGCTGCTATAAATGTCAGCCTTGTGAGCTGAAACTGATTTTGTCCCATGATCTTCAATGTCTCAAATAAGGAAATAAGATGCTTACTTAGGGATTAGTCTGTAACAGCCCAATCCCAAGCCTACCAGGTACTTTTATGGAGTCCATCCCAGTGTAGCCTCTGCCCAGAGCACTGAAACAACTCTGACTGGTGCCCATTAGGTAATTTAGTATAAAGTTATGCAGGTAAAAGAATGCATCATCCTCATCAGTAAACAATGTGCTATGGACCATTCCCACTGCTTCAGAAGCAGTTCTCCACTTTCACTATAATTCAGCATCATTATTTCAACAGGCTGACTCTCCCAAAAGTATTCTTTTCTAAGTAGGGACAATGCATTAATTACAAACCCAAATTTTAAAGAGCAAAGTGTTTTTATTAAAATTAAGCTTCCTCTTAGAAAAGTTGTGATCCAGTGACTTTACTCTGAACTTCATCAGGCAATCTTTACATGCAGGTAACAAGAAAACTTGGAGTTGTAACCATACAGCTTTTATAGAGAAGGGTTTTCCATTTTAAAACAATGGATAGGGAAACAGAGTTTTTAAATTCTCATGCACAAGCCTGAACTGCAGAGTCAACTTTTCAGCACTGGCACCCTGACCATGATTTGTTTATGTTGGAGCTTAGAGCCAAGGAAAGAATTTTAGCATTTTAGTTACCCAGACACACAATTAGTACTTCAGCAGCCTTTCCTTTCTAATTGATCTGTTCACATGACAAATGATGAACATCTCACTTGTCAGTGTCTTAAGCAGTAGTTTCAAGATCTGAAGCGTTTGACAGAGCTGCTGGAACATTTGAAATTTCACTGCCTCACTTTCCTAATTAACACACGAGCTCCAGACAGCCAGGTTGACATTTTACAGTTAGGCAAAGGAAGTTAACTACAGTTCTGTTAAACACTGAAAGTTTGAAGATCTAATGTCTATTCTTAAAAGGCACTTGGAAATTAAATTCATGCTTTTGCACCAGGACCTGGAATTGCAGTTCATTAAACTCACACTTGAGATAGCTAAAAAAACCCTCATCAAAACAATTAAGACCCAGCAGCATACACTTTCCTTGCTCTGAAAGAACACAAATCTTTATCACTGCAAGTGTAACACAAAAAGTTTCTCATCTGCCATTTCTTGCAAGATGTAATTTAACAGCTTACATAATGTTACTATTTTATAACGAATATTGTGGTTGTGAGCACAGAAACCTTTGTTACCTCAAAAATGATGGAAGAGGAAGGAAAAGCCTCAAGACTTAGTTTGAGAGAATAAAACTTAACAGGTCACATGCCCACATCAGTATTTTGACCCAAACCAGAATTTTCCCAGCAATTTTAATGAGGTGAATTACTCAAGTAATATCTAGATTCACTGCATGAAGTCTTTCAGCTGATTACTGACAGCAGATTAAACATTTAAATATTTAAATGCAGTTTATTCAGAGTGTTCATCACTTTTCATCATGTTTCTTGTTAAATTCTGTCTTATCTTAACAGCATTTGTTTACATGACAGTAAGTCTAAAAAGGCCCATATTCATAACGCTTACCAGCTTCTAAAAGGCCAAAATGACGTTTTCCTTCCAAAATTAGTTATCTCATAGGCTCTGCATCTTAACTGCCAAAATCCCTCAGTGTCTTTGGCCACAGCTGTAGAAATGAAACAATTTGAAAGCCCATCTGAAAGTCCAGCTTCCTCTATCCGTAACAAACACGTGGTTTCGTGACTGCCACAACCTACTGACTTGTCACAGAAAGGAATTAAGTATCACATGGACAAACTACAATTTTTGTTGTCTAAACCCCAACCTTTCATTTCTACAGACATACCACATTGAAAAAATATTAAAATTCTGGGCAGACCAGTTGAGGAACAAAATCTAGATTTGCAAAAACACTTCTATCGTTGGAAATGCTTTAATTCCCAAAACCTTTAAAAACCTGGGCTTGTGACTTAACTTGTAATGAAGAAAAAAAAAAGTTTATATTCAAATGTGAGCTTTTCATAACTTATTTTCATTTAGCCATCAGAAACTATTTGCAGCAACAGGTACCAGACCAGTGTTTTAAGTATCTAGTATTGAGAACATCTGTGAAGGATCACACTATCGCTGACACCTTCCATCTCACAGAGCTCTTTACAGTTCTCTTTATAGCTTCTGAATTCTTTTCAATTCTGCTCTTAAATATATTTTGGGGGGAAAGTTCTTCTTTCCTACCACAAAAATACACCTGAACTAATCTCAAAAAGCTGCATCCACAAATAAAATGCTCTCTCAGAAACAAAGGAACATGAGTTAACATTCACATTACTTCTGCAACCTGAGATACTCATTAGCAGCTCTCACGCTACCACAGCAACAAACCGACTCTTTCCTTAGAATTCTTTACACCAAAACAGAGGTTATGTTCACAGACAGCAACAAGGAACCACAGGCAAGAAAGTCATGCAGTCTGAATAATCCCAAAATCAACTTTGATTCCCTGATGCTCACTGTGCAAAAGCGTGATACAGGACTGGTCATCAAATCCAACCATCCCTGACAGGCAAGGACTGTCTACTTCTGTGGTGCATTATCATCACAAATTACCTCTTTGTTGGTGTTTTTATTCCTCCTAATTCTAGGAGAGAATGATTTGGAGATCTCCCCAGTCCAAGAAAAGAAAAAAAAGGAGAAAAACTTCCTTCTAATTTTTAGCCTTATTGAAACTGATGGTGGCCAATAGCACCAAAAGAGAAACTGAACTCTTGATTTTCTTCTTACAGTTCATCAGCAAGAAGTGATGCATCCCTTTACCACTCAGTACTTCAGGGTGACCTTCAGCACTCTGTTTAATTGCTAACACATCCTTTTTCACAGGCAGCCTGCTTATCTAGCATAAAACACCCAAAACAATCCTTTGTTCATTTATTAAGTCACAAGGACTTTTGCTTTTCTTGGGGGGAAAAAAAAAGCGCCAATACTTGCCAAGACATAGTCTAGTAATACAAAGCAGATGATCCTTTCATTTGCTTGAAATTACAAGTAACTTGTTTTCAATCAGCAATTACATACAATTCCCAAACTCAGTTACATCATCTAGTTTGATAGTTATCAAATACGTCAATCCCAAGGCTAAAATGCTGACACACTCTAGTTTGAAATGGCAACATGATGTAAGCACTCCAAAAAAAAAAAAAAGAAAAAGAGAAAAGTTTGAGAATAGTACTGACAAAAGTTTCGTAGGTGTTTGCTCCATTATTTAACATCTACCAACATACCAACACAGAGGAACCTGTGTTCATTTTATTACAGACAACTCAATTTTAAAGATTTAGTCAGGAAAAAAATGAAGCCTTACCTCTGGTTTACTGAGGCTGGATGACACAAGAGAACCTGATCCCACATCCAGATCCCACTGTTTTCTGCCACTGTTTTCTGGATCCAGTGCAGCAATTCGTCCATCCAAAGTGCTGATAATGACTAGAGATCTGCAAGTTGGAAACGTTCACAGTCAAAACTACAGCAGGATGCACTTCACCTATTAGCTGCCTTTTATGTTCAGTAAAATCCAACTCCGACCCTTAAGTTAAGTCTCTATATTCTGCAGAACAGCAGTTCAGCTGGGTAGCTCTACCCAGACCAACAACAGAGAGTAGAAGAGCAGAAGTCTCTGGCTGGATGTCCTAAACTAATTTCCATGTTGTAAGACACTTTCAAAGTTCAGATTCAGGGGAAGGCAGTTGACGTTTTGCTCCCACATGCAAATGTTACCACTACAACACTAAATGAGATCATCTTTTTTGAGATATTTATACAAACAGTATGGATCCCACTTCTTCCAATCCCTTCCAAACTGATCTTTAATGCATCCCTTCACAACAACCTAAACCCAAAACTATTAACCCAGCCAATCAGGATGTAAGAAATACTAAGTTGCAACTAAGTTTTCAATGATTTTGGATGAAACATCAAACTCCTGGGATATTTCACAAGTCTCTGAATAAAACAAGTCCCTCCAAAGGCATACACAGTGCACTAGGAACAACCTCCAACACCTGAGGATCACAAAGCAAGGAAACTGGGTTTTACAGCTTAGGCTTTAAGTAGCCTGATGTGTGGGGATACAGGGCCATGGCAGGCTGGCTGCTGCTTTCTGCAGTGCCCGAAGCTGCTCAATTTCAGTAAATCTTGTTTCTTACAGAGCTGTACAATTAGAATAAGCATTTCTGGTTGGGCTAGAGCTCCAGCATTAAAATAAACAAACAAACAAAATAAACAACACTTCAGAGACAAAGCACTGACAAGGCATTTCTGAAGGGCCTTTTTTTCCTTGAAGATTGTTTCTCTCTGACCTGAAAAAGCTGGGACTGTGTTGTCAGTTTGGCTTGCAGCAGCTCACCAATCTTCAAAGGCAGAGGGAGTAGAACTTGATCACTTTACAGGCTGCTTGCACTGAGAGGGGCGGGATCTAGTGACCCAGAAGGACCTTTATAGTCACTGGTTTCAATGAGAATAAGGAACTGTGCAAATAAACTGATGGGGAGATTAACCAGTTCCAGGTGAGGGTGAAAGAACAGGGGGCTGGTAATGCACACACAGACATGTATATTAATCTTTACTTTAAACAATAGGGGACAATAAATTATTGTGTAGAACTCAAGCCAAATATGTTCACTTGTCCAAAGTTAATGGTGTAGTAACATGAAATTTAGGGAGGAAATGATGGGGGTTATTAGTTTGCTTTAAGAAGGGAAAAAACTGAAATAATGATCAAAAAACATGTTCAGGGAGAGTGGCTAATTACATCATCTCTAACAAAGGCCATGTAAAACATGGCAGTTTTACATGTAAAAGTAACCCACATGATTTTATAATGTTTATAGCGCTACACTACTAATAAACAGAAAAATAAAGAGATCTTTAACCTGTTCCAAAAATGCCATAGCAGCTCCTGCTTCTGAAGGTGGCCAAGCATCACATTCCTCCAAAAGCTAAGTTTAAGAAACTGTTGGAAAAATACCAATTGTGCAAATATTTGCACAGTAGAAGACATAAGTTTTTATAAGCTGAGTACAAACACTTTTTCCAACTGTACAGAAATGAAGACTGGGTTAATAATAAACCAGATTGTGGGAGATTGACTATTCTCAAGTACTGTAAACAAGTGCTCACACACTAAAGGCCTTGGACACATATCTAACACAATCTGTTTGCTTTATGGTAGAGCAATTTATCTGAAACCCTCTAGCATTGCATAAAAAAATATTATTCCAAGTGGGTCTACTTAAATTTTATGTTGATCCTCCTGACAACTAGGTTATAAAAAGAGGTAGAAATGCAGCTAGAATGAAGGGAATTTTGGCAGCAATACTGCAGAGAAGACAAATCCTAAAATCGCACTGTGAAATGTTTTCTTCCCATGTACTCCCATTGTTTTCCTTTATCTAATTCTTCCTGTTTGACTTCTCCCTCAAGTAACAAATGCTTCATGCCTTTGTATCTTACATTTCTGTATTATCTTTCCTCACCAGATGCAAACCTCAACCTTCCCTAGGAGTTACCTCATTATTTAAGCCTCTCCACCACCACTCAAGATGGTGGTTTTGGAATCTGTACCTGCACCCTGACCTCCAGTCACCCAAATCGTGCTGTAACCACACTTCAGTTTTAAGTTTAGCTGATTAGGAAAGAGGAGGGCAGTGTGGGGAACCTTTGTGCCAGCAGCACACACTTGGAGAAGCTGCTTTAACCAACCACTTCTGCACACTGTAAAAATCCTGGCTTTTCTTGGGTGCAGTGGCACTCTGGGTTTGTCCCCTTGGTTTGTCCCCAGCTGTAGAATGGACTTTGTTTCACCTACTGAACAAACACTTCCATGAGACACAGCCCAACTATATCTAAATCTTACGTGTGGCTACCTTTAGAACTGGAACCAGGTGTACGAAAAACATCCATTTCTCTCTGCTTTTTTAATAAGTGATTAATTTTCAACTAAATAGCCCTATTTCTGGTTCCAACTTCATTTTGCTCTTCAGCAATAATACCACATACCAGGAAAAAAGAGCTAAAACTCTCCTTCATTACTTACTCTATTTGTCTATGAATTAAATTCTGAATACCGGTTCTCCTCTTCTCTGATGGACTCCAGTAAGTTAAAACCCCGTCACTTGAACTGTATTTGGTGTAAGATCTGAAATTTGTGCCCAAGACCCTCAGTAGTGTTATACTTTCCCACTATCAGATTTTCCATTCCCTTTCTCTGTGAGATTCCAGTGCTTGCAGCTTTGTGTATGGAGAGCATGAAGTGGTGACAAGAGATCTTTCCATTGCTCAGGTAGTCTAATCAAACACTAAATTAACACATTATAATAAAAGCAATTTAGGCAACTACTTCAAGAAAATATTTCAGAGCTTAAAAACAAACAGACAGGAAAGTTGCTTTTTGTCACTCCACGATGCCACTGTGGGTTTACTGCAGTGTATTATGCCAGTTCTTACATCAAATTCTTAGAAACACCAGCAGAATACAGCCACAGTTCCAGAATAAAGAGAGTCCTTTCAGCCACCTGTTTGCCAGCCTTTCCTGGCTCAAGATGTCAGGGCTTCAATTCCTGTAATTCCATTACATTATACTGAAAAAGCAATATTTTTGATGCATCTTTGGGCCAACTGATTGACAAACTGAAGGAAAAAGGAATTCCTGACTCAATTTCTGTTTTGGTTAGGCCTGATAAGCTCTTTTATTCTTTGAAAAACAACACATTTTCACTGGCTTTAGCATCACTTCCTCACTGGGGTAAAACTGAAAGTCTACGTCGACCAAAGAAGCCAGCTTCCAGGAACACACCAGTTTTCCGAAGACACTACCAAACCAGATTGCCTTCTGAGAAGGGAAAACACAAAATATGTGTTTGACCCAGCTTAAGGTCAAAAGTCACAACTCTAACACCAAGGAAGTGAGGTGGACAGAGACAAACAGCATCAAGGCTGTGTCAGTGTTTGTTGACAGTAAATCACAGACTATACTAGGGAGTGAATCACATCAGGGATACTAAAAAAGGAAAAAAAACTCTCAATGATCAATATCACAAAATCATAATTCCATAGTCTCCGCAAGCCTGGACCAGAACAAAAAACACATAAAAAGAAATTACTCAAAATTAGGCAGACACTTAAATCCCAGGCACCTGAAAAATGAGTGTCAGTAAAACGAAGACCTGCGCTTCTCCTTGCCTCGAGCTGCTGGGCCAGAATATATTGTGAACCAAGGGATGGAGGAGAAGAAAATCCCTTCTGGGCCCTTACAGATGGCCAACAGCAGGGCTAAAGCAAGGGGCCAGTTCATGTAGCACACAGAGATATCAGGCATCAGAGCAGCTGGCAGAGAACAAGCTAATGTTGTACAGTCAGGTTTTATTTGCACTTTGTCACTATGAAAGCACATCTGGACATACTTCCCTGACCCCAGCCATCTACAAACAGTCTCTACGGCTGAATGAAAATGATTTCTTACCAGTTCCTATCCTCTTTCACTCACAGACAGTAACTTGTTATTCAAGGGCAGTGATAATGTTCCCCCTTGAAATTATGTAAAATATCTACTGCAGACTTCCACATATATTGACAAAAGGCCAGTCCTGGGCCTTGAAACCTTTGTTAGCATCCCATAATGAACACAGCCCACTTTCTGAGATCAAGAGGCCTAAGCACGGCTCTGTTCTACCTTACAGAAGTGAAGGTATGATTTACCTACAAACAAAAGGGCTAAGATAGCAAGGGAAGTTGTAAACAGGACAGAGGAGGAACACTAGTTCATCTACACCCTTCCACTGCACCAAAACTTTGCATTTATTCAAATAAGTTGTTTTTGTTAGAAAAACAAAGCAGAACTTATCATCATCTTGGTACATTTACCACCATTCCTGTTTTAGTTTAAAAGAACCACCAAAACTAATACCTTCAACCCTCAAAAGCCAACTGGGACATTGCAAATACAGCTGTCTGTTAAACTTGAACTCTAAGCAGCTATTCCAACAGCAAACCCTGCATGTTTTTATGTAAAGAGCACAGTAAATCACTAACCCTCCTATTTTCTTCTAGGAAAACAAAAAAAAAAAATCTTCAAACCAAGATGATTATACTTATTTTCCTACAGCAAAGACAGTTGGGGTTTTGGTTTTGTTCTTTTTTTTTTTCCAGATTACATTGACCTCTATATTGCATGATACAGAGGTATTGCTGAGGATTCACTGCAATGAGCAGAGATCTCAGAAACACAGATAAAAAAATAAAGAAATGCAGGCAAACATTATGGCCAGGCAGCCATTCTATTTTTATTTGATGACAGCAAATCTGTTCCTACATACTAATCAATTACAGAGCAGCTACATTTAATCTCGGGCTTAATTTACTACATTGAACATCTTTAGTGTATTCTACTTAGCTCTAGAAGGCAAACAGAAAATGTATTTTTAAAAATTTTCAAGACTAAATAAATGAGAGTCCTATTAAAAATTGAATACAGTAGAATTGCAATAAACCAGCTGGTATTTTGATCACCTGATACACAAAAGAATGATCCTGTTGCTAACTGGTGAGACTGTCCTCAAAGAAAACAGGATGCCAAGTTATCAGCCAGTTTCTCATTTTAAGTGAATGCTTGGGCATACTAAGAACAAGCTTTGGGATATTCATTTTCATGTCTTCAAATACAGCAGGAATTTAGTCATGCTGTTCTTCCTTTAAACTCTGGCTGTGGTTTATCACCTCATCGTTCTCAGCCAATTCAGAAACAGACTGCAATCAGCTCAGTAACATTTCTGCACTTGAGTCATTCATCTAAGTCTTCCTTTTGCCAGAGCTTCTTGCCACACGCAGTTATTAAGTATTTTATTTCCCCTTGTTATATTCTGAAACTTGTTCATCAATTTGTCTTGCATGTTTGGCTTCCCCTCAGGCACACCCCAGTGTCTGTGCTGAACAGACAATTAAGTACACGGGGGAACTGCATTTTCTTTAAAACAAAAAGATGACAGAAAGGACAGAGTGCTCTGAACAACTGTGAGCTGCAGGTGTTGGGAAGAGTTTAGACTACAGATGCTTTAGGGTCTCCTTCCCGCAGGCACAGAACTGCCACCCGGGACCAAGGCAAAGAAGAGATCGAGACGTGGTATTACCAGGGTAAGCAGACGGGCCAGATGTCACATAGCGTGACATCCGGCAGCTTGTTTGTCTAAGAACTAAGACACCCTTTCTCCTTGCTAACAAGCGCGTAAAGAACAAGCACCTCAGCGCTGGTGAGGTCCCGAAGTTCCCTTTCCTCGCTGTCACTGCCTCCCCCTCGGTCCAGCCTGTCCATCCCTTTAGCGCTACTCCAGCTCCATCACGGGACTCATCCCTTCCACCCCTTGTCCCTGCACCCCTGCTCCGGCCCTGGGACACTCCGCTGCGTGTCCCGCAGTCCAGCCCCACGCACCAGCCTGCGACACCCTTATTTCACCCCTTTCCCAAGCACCACTCCATCTACGATAACCCTGCAGCGCAACTCTCCATCCTCCCCTCTCCACTCTTCCCACTCCAATACTCCCGACCCATCCCAGCGCTACTACCGTCCAAGCCCACTCCTGCACGGTCCCTTCCCCACACACGACCCGCGGGACCCTGCAGCCCTTTTCCCACGCACTGCCCCCCTCCCCAACATCTCCAGCTGCTGATCCCCAGCCTAGACATAGTGGTGTCCCGCCCAGCACCCCCAGACAGCAACCCTGGACACTGCCCCCTTCTCCCCTAAAGCACTGATCCCCGCCCAGCACCCCCACACCGGACCCGAGCCTCCTCCCCAGCACCTCCACGCTGAGACCACTGACCCCCACCCCAGTCACGGACACCCTTCAGCAGTCCCAGACACTGACCCCCATCCCAATCACTGATACTCCCCCTAACTAGACCCAGACACTGATCCCCGACACCCCCCGGCCTCCCCAGGCACCGACCCCACTTCAGCCGCCCCACACCGACATCCCAACCAGTCACTGACCCCCACCCAAGCACCGACCCCCCTGACGC